>JACXGJ010000477.1:0-123517 GCA_016801105.1 Esox niger
CACAAAGACAAAGGGAGCAGAGGGAACATATATACTGAGGGGAATGACTAAATGATGATCAGGTGCGCTAAACGAGACAACAGGTGCAATGAGTTGATGAGATGGGGCGATGGTGTCAGAAGGTCGGTGACGTCGAACGCCGAAGCCCGCCTCCTGCAGGGGGAGGATGGGCAGTAGATGGCGTGGTCGTCACAACAACTAGTCATCATCCGCGGATCTGCAGAGGCTGCACAACGAGGGTTAAAGTATTCCCCTGCGTTTGCCTCCATCTCTCTTCTTGGATTCCCTGCGCCTCGTGACAGAATGACCCAACCAACCCTATGGAGACAGCAGAGGTGGACTGTAGGGGACTTCCTCGGATGGCCGGACTCAGATTCTGAGGAGGAGGACCCCTACCGTTTCCCTTGGGAAGACTGGCTACCCCAGTGTCAACCCCTAAGCCCTGGCCGGCGGTGGCCCAGATGACGACGACGACATCAGGTTCGGGCCAGCCATGATCAGCCCTGGTCCACTCTGCATCCGGACCCTCACACTCCCTGACCTCGGGTGGACTGGACAGGCTCCGCGGCCTGCCGCCGCCCCTGTGCCTGCTCCGCGGCTCTCTGCCACTATCACGGGGCTTCCCCAAATATTTTTTTGGGGGGGCTACGTGCCCCTGTTCAGGTCCCTCCGAGGGGGCCTGGGACGCAGGGGGCCCCCGAGGAGACACTGCTGCCACCAGAGTGGCTAGCAGAGCAGTTTACACTGCCACCCCCAGAGGGGTGGGACAACGAGCCCTTGCCACCCCCCCTCCTCCGTTTCCCGAGGCAAGGGCCGCCGCCTCCTCCGTTTCCCGAGGCAAGGGCCGCCGCCTCCTCCGTTTCCCGAAGCAAGGGCCGCTGCCTCCTCCGTTTCCCGAAGCAAGGGCCGCTGCCTTCTCCGTTTCCCGAAGCAAGGGCCGCTGCCTCCTCCGTTTCCTGAGGCGGGGCCGCTGCCTCATCCGTTTCCCGAGGCAAGGGCCGCTGCCTCCTCCGTTTCCCGAGGCAAGGGCCGCTGCCTTCTCCGTTTCCCGAAGCAAGGGCTGCTGCCTTCTCCGTTTCCCGAAGCAAGGGCCGCTGCCTCCTCCGTTTCCCGAGGCAAGGGCCGCTGCCTCCTCCGTTTCCCGAAGCAAGGGCCGCTGCCTTCTCCGTTTTCCGAGGCAAGGGCCGCTGCCTCCTCCGTTTCCCGAGGCGGGGCCGCTGCCTCCTCCTGACCCTCTCGGCGCTCCTGCTCCCCCTGACCCCGCCGGCGCTCCTGCTCCCCCTGACCCCGCAGGCGCTCCTGCTCCCCCTGACCCTGCCGTGCCCCTGCTCTCCCTGATCCTCACCCTGCACCAGCCCCTGGTCTTTGCACCATGGCAAGGCCTCCGCCTAGTCCTGTTCCCGGTCCTCGCCCGCCTTGGTGTCCCGCCCGCCCTCCCCTTCCTTGATTTGGCGCTTCCGGGTGTCCGCGCCTTGGGGGGGGTCTGTCACGGTCCTGGCCTGCTGGGGCCGTTCCATGTTTTCTGTTTGTCTGTGGGTTGTCATGTCCTTGTTTGGTCTCTCCTGTTCTTGTTTCAGTTGATCAGTTTATTTATTTCACCTGTGGTTTGCCCCCACCTGTTTCTGTTCTCCTCGTTAGTCAGTGTATTTAGTTCAGCCTGTTTCTCCCTGTCTTTGTTGGGTCATTGTTACTGTTTGTTACTGCTACTTGTTGCTGTTGCCTTGCTGGCTGTTCCTGTACCTTGTTTGCCCATGCCCGTACGCCAGATTTTAGTTTGTTCACTTGTTTGTAGTGCACGGCACTCAGTTTTGTTTTTCCCTTGCACCCCTGCGTTTGCCTCCATCTCCCTTCTTGGATTCCCTGCGCCTCGTGACAGTCCATCTGTAAAGTGAAGTGCCGCCCAATCAACCTAATTGGATTTGGCTGAATCTGAGCAGACATTTTATCCCTATATACTTCAGAATTCCTCCTGTCGGTTTTGTCACATCATCACTAAACACTAGTGACCCAGTGCCATGGGGAGCCATGCATGGTCATGCCATCACACTGCTTCCACCGTGTTTTATAGATTAAGTGGTATGCTTCTGATCATTTGCCATTCCAAGCCTTCTTCATACTTTTTCTTCCCATAATTCTGTTACAGGTTGATCCTAGTTTAATCTGTCCAAAGAATACTGATCCAGAACAGGGCTTGCTTTTTTGAGATATTTTCTTAAATTTAATCTGGCCTTTCTATACTTGAGGCTTATGAATGTTTTGCTCCTTTTGGTGAACCCTCTGTATTTGCTCTTGTAAAGTCTTCTCTTTATGGTAGACTTGGGTAATGATATGCCTACCACTAGGCTGGATGTTGTGAAGGGGTTTTTCTTTGCCATGGAAAGGAGACTACGGTCATCTACCACCATTGCCTTCCGTGGATGTCCAGAGCTCACCAATGTATTATTTTTTGATTGGGCTACTCCTAATGTTCCTGCCATCTCTGTGATGTATTTTTGTTTGCATCTTAAAGATTGTCTGTTTCACTTGCATTGAGAGTTCCTTTTACCGTATGTTGTGAGTTCACAGCAACAGCTTCCAAATGTGAATGTCACACCTGAAATCAACTCCAGAACTTTAACCTGCGTACTTGAAGAACAAATAATGTAGGAACACCCCACAACTTGCCCATGAAGCAGAGGGGGCTAAATATTAAAGAGCTGTAATTCGTAAACCCTTCCTCCAATTTAGATGTGAATACCCTCAAATCAAATCTGTCAGACTGCACTTAAAGCTCATATTCCTTATTTACCTGCAATGTGACTTTTTTTTACAGAGCCAAAATAACAAAACTTGTGTCAGTGTCCAATTAGTTCCAATATATAACTGTATAGTTGTGCAATAAGTCAATCACAAGTACACATGGCAATTCTAAATGTGCAATTGAGGCAAAAATGTGTAAAGTAGCATGTGCAACTGAAATGCAGGGATAGAAGCAATGAGGTTCGCAAAGAAAATATGTAAATTTAACAATTGAAATGTCCGATGCAACAATTCAAGTTTTGCAAAAATATGAGTACACACAGGCAAACATGAACATCCTTGAAGATGAACAGGTTGGCATAACAAAGGTGAACATTACCTTTCAACCACCACCACTTCATGCCTCGCCTACACCCAATGTTAAATATGATGTTCAGCCTGCAGCACCTCAAGGAGCCTTACCTGCACAGAACAAGGAATTCAATGTGCTTGACAATCTATGCAAGGCCATCTCTCAGCAGGCCAACGTCACAGAATATCTTGTGAGAAATCAAAAAGCATCATTACTTCCTGATCTCACCATAACTCACTCCATAAGGTGGATTTCACCTGACAAAACAGCCAGAAGTTTCTCAGCTCAATTCACGAATAGGAAAGACCTTCTCGTCTTCTGATTTTGGATGATCTGAATTTGGATGAAGACAATTTGCCAATGGATAGAGCTTTGTGAATTCAGTGGTGTGCCGAATCAGTTTAAGTTCAAGATCAACCTTAAAGATTGACCACACTCACACTCAAAGATTTGACCCAACAGGCTTTCTCACTCCAGTTGTACTACCTGCCAAAAGAATTGCCAAAAGATTTATGCCGGCAGAATAATAGTTGAGTCGAAGAGTTGGAAAAAGTGTGTCTCAGGTCTGCAACAGCTTGAACATATTGAAGTTGACAGATGCGTTTAGACAGACCTGTTTTGTGCACCAGTGCCTACGGAACAACAAACTATCTACTGCTGGTGAAGCTCAATCCCCTATGATGGTGGCAAAGGCAAGGATGCACCCTTGAAGTCTCCAATGATACCAAGAATGGAACTGACTTTGGCTACTGTTGCAATCACAATGGACTTCTAAAGAAAGCACTTGAAATGGAACTTCCTTCAAATGGAACAGGACTCAGTTTTTTAGATACATAGCATGGCTGTGCTAAAGTACTTGAACAGTGAAAGCACAAGATTCAAGCCTTTTGTTGCTAAAAGAATCTCGACAATACTGGAGCACTCACAGTGGAGAAGCTGGCTCAAACTGTTTTTCATGACCAGGTTACTTGCTCAGTGCACAGGACCAGTGGCCCAAGAATCCACCCAGATGTCATTAGAGTAACTCTAGCGCATGTGATTCAGGCACAAGAGCCCAAAGATCCAATAGACAACTTGATAATCCACTACTTATCCTGGACAAAGCTAAAATATATTGTTGCCTGGTTTCTGAAATTGAAAGATTTGCTTAAGAAGCAGAAAGCAAAGAGAAAGGAATCAAACACATCATGTGGAGAAAGTAGAATTAATCAGTTCAAGTCTTTCAAAGGAATACACCTAACCTGTGAAGTTATAACCAAATCAGAAACAGAAATCATGAAGATTCAAAGAAGACTCGACAATTTTAAGGAAACATCAAAAGGTGAAGAAAAGTAGATCACTCTATAAGTTGAATCCCGTACTTCAAGACGGAGTCATGACAGTTGGAGGAAGGTTGTGCTGAGCAGCAGTATCAGATCAGTCCAAGCACCAAGCAATTTTGCCAAAAGATTTACACATCACAATGTTTGTGCTTAGACACATTCATGACATTACAGCTCACACTGGAGGGAATCACATGTTGGCTCAACTGCATCAAAGATTCTGGATCCCTGGAGCAAACACAGACATCAGAAAGTTGTTATCCAAATGTGTTACCTATAGAAAACTACACAAAACTGCTGGCAAGTGTGGTAGAAATGTTCTTATTCCATAGTACAATAAAATCATATTGCTTATTCTAAGTATAACCCAGTCATTTAGCAACGCCATTGTGTGTTTCAGCTCTTCCCGCTTGTACAGGATGTGCCTACAACAGTAAGGTTATTGTATTATTCCTCACACTTACTAATATGTGTGGATTATTTAGAATGCATACATTCACATTTTATGACCTAAAGTGGTGGGGGTGTGGAGCTACTGCTTGTTTACTAGATAACCTTTGTTAAATAAAATCTGAAAATTAAGATAGCGATCTAACTACGTCTTAACAATATGTTTTAGCCAGAAGGAAGATTAATTTCTATCACATTCGTTCTATAACTATGAAAATGTACTGATGTTTGTAAGCGTTGTACTTATCGTGAAATCCAAACTAATAGCTAAAGTAATCCATTTGCACAGACTGCTCCTCAGAAAACATTGAAAGAATGTCGGATTAGGTTCTAACGTAATTTTTTCACAACAAAAGTATTACATATAAAACATTATTGAGGGGGTCAATTTAACCCATTCCTAATATTGAGGGGGACATGCCCCCCATCCCCCTCGGCTCCTATGCCCTTGCTTGTGTATGTCTAAAACAGTGGTAAAAATACAAAAAAATAAAAGTGACAACACACCTGTGGTTTACCCAGAGAATTTAATGAGAAATTTGATGAACTTCAGTCGCCCTGATTTCATAAAATGTTTGCGTAATCTAATGTCAAGGAGGAACTGCCATTTACTTTCAATTATATTTTTATTATAGTAAATCATAAAAATGAAAGGGATCCCGAAGATGTTGGTTGATATGCCAATTTTGCACCAGCGCACGGATCAGAAGAAAAAAAAAAGACTTTGGACTTATTACATTGGTGGACAAAGGCGACCAATTGTACAGTGAGGGAAAAAGTATTTGATCCCCTGCTGATTTTGTATGTTTGCCCTACTGACAGAGAAATGATCAGTCTATCATTTTAATAGTAGGTTTATTTAAACAGTGAGAGACAGAATAACAACAAGAAAATCCAGAAAAACACATGTAAATTGATTTTCATTTTAATGAGGGAAATAAGTATTCAACCCCTCTACTTCATGCAGGTAGCTATTTGAGACCTGCTGAATAATACAATACAAAAATAATACCACAGTATACAACATTTATTAAAAACTAAGACCCAGTAACCACCTAAGACACCAAACACTCAGACTTCAAACAAATACATGTGACTTGTAAACAGGGGACTTGGGACTCAGCACTGTTTTACAGCGAACCAGTGCAAGCGCTCATCAATTCTTGCTCCCTTATCAGCATTTGTTAAGAGTTCTGTACTAGTGGGACTATAAGCATTTTTTTGATCTAAGCTATTCTAATGGTTTTGGCACTGAAGTTAATGACTTACTGTAATTTATAGTGTGACTGGGTCTTAAATCAGCTATTTGACTGCTAGAAAGATGTTCTGGTTGAGAGAAGAAATAATTATAGTTTTATTATGTAAAGTTAAATGATCTTTTAAAAAACAAACAATTTGAAGGAAAAGTACCACTACAAGAAACTGTCCTTAAAGTTATTAAAATGTTGCATCATATGTGTGCTCTCAGACATTTTGTTTTATGCAGAACATTATTTTCATTGGAAACTTTAGTTAACAGTGGAGCAGAAAAGCGAACCTGGTTTGCCATAAGATAAATTAGTTTGTTTTAATGGAGGTTAGAATGTGTACTACCCTGCCATCAACGAAGTGTGACTAAGAAAACAAGTTAATACGTCTTTTTTCAGTAAGAGTTTCATGACGTTATTGGTACTCACCAAGTTTGAAAAAAAATACTCCAGTCGAGCCTCTGAATCAAGTAAAATGTTGGATAGTAAACTCATTTATAAAGCTCTGTTGTAAAACACCCTACATTTTTGTGTGTTGATTTGCCCACTATGAAATATTTATAAAATATTGTTGCAATACCCTAATTACAGACCACAGAATGCTGCTGAATGGTTGGAATGCCACATTGTTGATATCCTTGGACTGTATTCACACATACCTTTTTTTTCATGATGACAACACACACTCAACTGTTTCACTACCCAACACAATGAGCTACCCCTGGCAATCAGTAAAGTTGTGTGTGTGTTTGTGTGTGTGTGTTTGTGGCCCTGCCCTATGCTCACATGCTAATACCAGATAAAACCACGTGCTAAATGCCAAAACAAGAGATTAAGGGGTTCCAGGGAACAATCAATCCAATAAGTGTTTGCTGTCAATATGTGTGTAATAAATGATTTATATGGATTTCCTGTTGGAAAGATATTTCACAATTTCATATAATGCTTTGTAACGTGTAGTAACAGCATAGTAATCTGACAATTACAGCAAGTAAAATGTATCCCATTTATACAAATATTTGGACTTTACCTTTCACAGCTCTCACATGCAGAGATTTCTGCTGAGAATCTCATTTAGTTCCTGGTGATATTAACTTATCGCTTCAGCCCAATTTTAACTTTGTGAAAACGTACCATTTTTCCTGATCTTCTCCACATTCTGTCTGTGCCCAGACACCTTTATGGATGTAAACAATTACAATGCACATAGTGATCTGCCAGTTAATTATTGTAACAGGTCAGTCAATAAACATCCTTCATATCTGTTACATTTGAACCTACTTTATACTTCAAAACGTTTTGTTGACTCACCATTACATCTATAAACCTGAGCCCTGTTCACAGTTCGAGGTGATCACACAGACATCCCTATTTCCATTAACAATCCTTATTTTATGTCTCTGGCTGAAATAATCAGTCACTATGGTCTAATGACAATGTCATGTAAGAATTAGTTTTAGGAAAGTAATGGTTTTCACTTCATACATTTGGTGAGCTGTATATATGTAAGTTGCTTATTAAGCAGCCTGCATGATACATTTCTCTTTGCACTGCGATTCTTGTCATGGGGGCTCTTTTGATAAAGTTGCATGCGTGTTGTCAAAATGTACAGTGGCTTAAGTGTTTAAGATTTTTATGTTCAATCAGTTTGATTGTTCTTTCAAGCATTTCAGGAAATATATTGCAGTGTAAAACATCCCTGAATTCAGACTTTAATCTCTACGGCAATAAATCAGTCCTTGACTATCTATTGTTCTCTTTCTTTCCCCCTCTCTCTTTCTCTCTATCCACAGCCAGATCGCATAAAGGTTGTTGCTCTACGATCCCCCTCCCTTGAGGTACAGTTAATGTTTAATTCTTCCCCTGTGATATAAACAGTCAATGACAGTCCAGTTAGATGCATAACCTGCCAAGCTGTCAGCCTGGAGCACACCTGCCCCACAACCTTGTCCTAACCTGCAGCTCAACCGTCTTTCACTTGTGGCTTAGCCAGGCATGAAGCTTTGCCTTTAAATGTATTTTCAGCTTCCTGAAGTTTGAGGTACGAGTCGCCCAGAAATATCTGACCAACGTACTTCTTCGAGTTCCCTGTAGGTTAGCGCTAGGTTGTCTGTGGTCCAGGTGTGTTTCTGTCTTTTTCCTGTCTGTTGGAGAACCATGGCTTTTTGTAGATTGCTGTGGAGTTATCGGAACTACCTCCTCATCTTCCTCACCCCCCTGTTCCTCCTGCCTCTGCCTCTGCTCATCCCCTCGTCGGTAAGTGTGTGTTTATGTGTGTGCATGCTGGTATAACTTGTGAGGACCAGAAATAATGTAAACCTCATAGCTTTTTTCCCATGGAGGAAAAGCCTTTTTAGGCTTAGGATTTATGTTTAGATTAAAGGGTCAAAGTGATGTTTAGAATTAGGGTTTGGGGTTCATTATCGGGTTAGGGTGGTTGGGGTTGGATCTAGAGTTACATTTATGAGTTTCAAGATACTGGTCAGGATAAGGTTAGGTGAAAGATTAATGTTAGTGAGAGTTTTAATATAATATTTTTTCTAATGGAAATATTTGTTTGGGTCCCAAAAAGGTATAGTGTATAGATAGTATACGTTTCAAGTAAAACTCCTTGTTATAAGTTAGTTAATTAGTACCATGGTGATATGGTAGAGGTTTTAAAGAATAAGCAAGCTGTTTTGAAGAGGGAAAATAATCATGTCACCAAATGACTGAGAAGTGTGAGAAGTGGTGCTTTAACACAGGGGTGTCCAAACCATTCCATGGAGGGCCGACTGTCTGCAGGTTTTAGTTACTTCCTATAAATTGGTTCCAAGTTCCCACCTACATAACCAGGTGAGGGTAGGCACTAACCAATTAGTAACCTAATTAGTCAATCAAGTACAGGGAGAGAGTGAAAACCTGCAAACCCACGGCCCTCCGTGGAATAGTTTGGACACTCCTGATTTTAACATATTAATGGGTACCTAACATAATTTTCCTTTGTAAGTGCCTGCTATTCATAAACCACAATACAGACTAAATACATAAATCACTTGTTGCCCAAGTCTTGACATACCAGTTGTGTTCCATCAAATACTGAACATCTTACAATATGCCATTAAGCAGACAATGCTTTTTAAGAGCAGATGACAGGAATAACATGATGATGATGTGATGGGTATGTCATGGAAGTATCTTTAAATTGATTAATATCTTACTCAAATCCACATATAGTGTGTGTGTGTGTGTGTGTGTGTGTGTGGGTGTGTGTGTGTGTGTGTGTGTCTGCTCAAAGTCATAAACCTGATATTAGGTTGTCACAAAGTGTTTAAGCCAGTACCAGTTGGTTTAAGTTAAACTGCACAACTTACAATAGGTGTGATGTTAGGGGTTAAGTGTTCAAGTTAGATTAAGTGTATCCATGAAGTTTAAGCAATTTAAGTTATGGTGAGGGTTACATTAATGTCAGGGTTAGTGTTAGGTTTATGTTTGAAAGTGTTTTGGTTTGTGTTGGTGTAAAGCCTTCTGCATCTACCTATTCTGGTCCCCATTACAGTAGAAAAATAAATGTTGTGTTTAAATGTGTGTTTGTGTCTTTGGGTGTTGTGTGTATGTTTGCATGTGTGTGGTGTGTTAACGTAAAGCTATGGTATGAAAGGAAAAAGCTCATAAAGGAAAGCTTTACTCAAAGCTATTAGATAATAATGGCTATGATAATCTAATAACCCCTGTTATATAGGTTGTAAAATGTCATGGTCTATAAAATGTTTCACAACAACATGACTATGGGTGTTTGTTTATTATCATGATAAAAGCTTGTATTCTCAATGTTCATACGAACAAAGTAGTCGCCCCATCTGTTTTTTAAGCTATGGGATAGCTGCTCCCAAATGCATAGACAGAGCAATTAAAGTGAGGCCCGAACATTATAGAAATTACAACCCATGATTTGAGGCTAAACACTTACTTAACATTTCCATTGTTTGCATTAATTAAAGCAAAACAAGGTTATATGTTTAGTTCTGGTGGGTTACTATTGCTGGACAAAGCTCAACGGGCCTTTACATAGTATTTTCTTAAATAATTAATGGGAATATATATAACATGCAAAAATGTATGTGGAAACATATCATCAAAATTGTACTGCTTGAGCTAAGATGTGGTTGAGGTTTTATGCATTTACAGTATGTTCAATAAGACCTTGATGTACCAGTCAAAATGTATGTCTTACCTGGTAGAGATGGGCAGCTGCTATCACAATTCATTGTACTATGAACATGTGCAGTCATGTTTGCATTCTATTTTTATTTTAGAGATGAGTTTGTCAGATATGTTTGTATTCTGAAACATTTCATCTCTCCCATTTCTTCCATCTCTCTCCCTTTCTTTCCCTCCCTCTGTGTACAGGAGGCTAAGTGTGGCTATGTTATCATCTTGATGGCCCTGTACTGGTGTACAGAGTGTATACCCCTGGCTGTGACTGCCCTTCTGCCAGTCATCCTGTTCCCTATGATGGGCATCATGCAGTCTGGACAGGTATGCCAACCTTAAACAAACATTTGGGACCTGTTTCCTAGGCTTTAGCCTGGTTAGGTCTTGACCTTGACTAGTGTGTGCGTGGGTGTTTCTGTCTGTCATTCTGTCTCTTTTTGTGTCTTGCCTAAGGTGTGTGTCCAGTACTTAACGGACTCTAACATGCTTTTCATTGGTGGACTGTTGGTGGCAATTGCTGTGGAGCACTGGAACCTTCATAAACGCATCGCGCTCCGAGTACTACTGGTTGTTGGGGTACGGCCGGCCCTGTAAGTACACTATGTTTGCTAGAAGCTAGTTACTGAAATAAGTTACCTATTTTATCAGAAAACAATACAGGCAGGTTTAATATCATGAGCTGCCTCGATTCAAACGGCAGTGTTTAACAACATTAATTGCAATAATACAATATACGGTCAGCCGTCACAGAACGGCATGGAGGGAGGACACAAGCGCAGAGGATTTCAAGGCAAATGTAATTTAATAAACAGACTCACAAAAACCACTACCATCAACATGAAAACAATGACCATCCGGGAACTAGACAAATGACAGAACTAAATACAATTCCTAATGAGGGAACAGGACACGTGAGCGGAAAACACAGGTGAAACCAACTAACTAAGGGAAGCTAAACAGAACACAGAAACAGATACACCAGAACAGGAACACAAAGGACACAGAAATACAACGTCCGTCATGGCCTAGGCCACATCAGCGTTAGCAAAAATTGTTGCCATAATACAAAATAGAGTCAGTGTTAGCAACATTATCTGCCATAATAAACAAATCAGTCGATGTTGGCAACATTAGCTGCTGTAATACAAAATACAGTCACTGTTAGCAAAATTAGGTGCCATGATACAAAATACAGTCAGAATTTGAAACATTAGCTGTTTTAATATAAAATACTGTCAATTAGCTTTAGATCTTCATGTATTTTGTGTAGTATTTCACACAAAACAAGAAGAGAAATATGCCTACTATAGATATAAAAAAACAATATATAGTAATTTAATGCAATATTAGCCAAGTACTGTACCTGCAGTCATCAATCTCATCATTTGGGTCAGCAGGGTAGCCAAATACATTAGGTGCAAGACAGTTCACCAATCAACATTAAACAATCTCCAATACTATGTCCTCTCCAGGCTTATGTCGGGCTTCATGGCTGTGACAGCATTTCTATCAATGTGGATCAGTAACACAGCCACCACAGCCATGATGTTACCTATTGCCCAGGCTGTGCTAGCCCAGCTGAGTGCCACTGAGGCCAACCAGGATGAGAGGGAGCTCCAGGTTAAAGGGAAGGAAAACCAGGCCTTTGAACTAGACATCAAACTACCTAAAGAGGAAAATGTTACCATCAAACTGGATGTTGTGAAGACTCAGCAGAATAATATGTGTACGTATTAAAATAGAGTTTTTCCTGACTGAAGATGTTATCAGTATACGGAGGGAGTAATGGTTCTTTCTCAAAAATGTAACTGACATGCAATAAGATTACCATTGATGAGCCATTGATGTCTGATTCCACAACCAATTTCATTGTTGTAAATATGTTGAAAATAAGTTGTAAAGTGTGAAAATAGTGTTAATGATTGATCTTAGACTTATGAGACGAGAGTCGGAACATTCAACCGTTAGATTTTAGTAATTTAACAGCTGCTCTTAGCCTGGACAATTTACAGTAGTCAGTCCATTTTCAAGCATAACCTAATCGTATACTTGTATTGTCTCTTCTTTTTCCTTACCCCACGCCGTCCTTCTCTCTTTCCAGATGAGGATGAGGAGGAAGATCCAGACTCGCCACTGGAGAGGAGGAGAAAAGCACGGGAGATGAAGTACCACCTCCTGACTAAAGGGATGAGTCTGAGTGTGTGTTACTCTGCTAGCATTGGAGGCACAGCCACCCTCACCGGGACCACACCCAACCTTATCCTTAAAGGACAGATGGATGAGTAAGTTACACTCAGTCAAGGCAAACCCAGGCACTGATTGAAACAGACATCCTAGCAGATTAAATGCAAGAAATCAGTTCTTAAGATCTTTAGCAATACATTTAACACTAATTTCTCCCTAAATCCATTGTGGCAGCCCCCCTGTAACTATTTCATTTGAAATGGTCCAGTTAAAAGCGGAACCAACCGATTTTTGTTGGAACCTTGTTTGGTGTTGATGATTACGTTTCTCTTGACATTGCCCTGTCTACAGAATCTTTCCAGACAATGGTGACATGATCAACTTTGCGTCATGGTTTGGATTTGCCTTTCCAAACATGGTCATCATGCTGATCCTGTCTTGGCTCTGGCTGCAGTTCATGTACATGGGATTCAAGTAAGTAGTTAACATGGGCTTCAAATCAGTTTAAAATGATATTCTTGGATTATCAAACACAACATGTCATTTGAACAAGTGTCTGATAATGGGCCTCTGTACGCCAATGTAGATATTCCATTAAAATCGTCAGTTTCCAGCTACAATTCATTTACAGCATTAACAATGTCTGTACTCTATTTTGGAGAAATCTGATATTATTTTTATGGAAAAAAAATCTAAGTGACCCCAAACTTTTGAAAGGTAGCTGTCTTTTCCTTTGATTATACAGTCCCGTCCAAAATTATAGGAACGGCAAAGCAAATTCCTTTGTATTTGTTGGTCACTGAAGACATTTGAGATTAAGATCGAAAGATGAGTATGAGACAAGAGTTCAGAATTTCAGCTTTCATTTGTCCCGAGCACTGGTAAGGATCCAAGCACGGACAGGGAAGGGAAGGGGAAGTGGCAGGTGTAGTTGCCGGGGACTGGTTGTGAGGTGACTCACGAACCGGAGGCGGCTGTACAGTCAGGCGGCAGGTAGAGTAGTCGGGGACGGGCGGATGGTTGGTAAACGAGCTGGCGGCAGTAGTACAGGCCAGGAACAGGCAGAGTAGTCGGGGGCAAGCAGATGGTCGGAAAATGGACAGTAAACAAAGGCACAGGCAGGGAACAGGCGGGGTTGTCGGGAACAGGCGATGGGTCGATACACGAAACAGCAAGAAGAGAATCGAAGAATTGCGAGATATGGCAAGCGAACATAGACCATTGATACGGCAGGGGAGAAGTGGCAGGGAGGTGTATTTGTATGTGTGTTGATGAGGTGAATGGGGACAGGTGTGTGAGTGGTGATTGGTGACAGGTGCGTGAACCGGTGCGCGCTGCAGCTCAGGAGTGCGAGTGCCCGCCTCTGCGCATTCGCGGAGGCGGAGACGTGACATAATTTCCTGGTATTCACATCTAGATGTGTTAAACAACTTAGGACATATCACCGTTTGTATTAGACCA
Organism: Esox niger; assembly: GCA_016801105.1. Classification (NCBI taxonomy): domain Eukaryota; kingdom Metazoa; phylum Chordata; class Actinopteri; order Esociformes; family Esocidae; genus Esox; species Esox niger. The sequence goes on from JACXGJ010000477.1 coordinate 13,950, forward strand.
CATCATTTTTAGGTGAGCAAAAGTAATGGAACAAATAATCTTAAAGAAAATAACATTTAATATTTGGTGGCATAAACCTTGCTGATACATCGACAGCATGAAGAAGTCATTTGGCTGCGGGACGACGAATGAGGGAGACAAGGAGGCATATGCAGTGATGAAGAAGGAGTACCAGAAGCTTGGGAGGTTGTCATTCGCAGAGGGGGCTGTCCTGACTGTTTTCATTCTTCTGGTGGTGATGTGGTTTACCAGAGAACCAGGCTTCATGCCAGGCTGGGCCACTAATCTGTTTAACATTGATGGACCGTGAGTAGCAAACACATTTGCTTGCAGACACACACAAGAAAAGAATTGACTTGGTACATTCTTGGAAACAAATGCATGGGCACCCAATTGACTCTTCAACTACAGTAGGGCCACATGGGGAAAGCAATACCTTAAAAGGTATTTTTGTAATGCATTTTCAGACACATGTGAATTATAAAAAACTAACTAAATGATGTATTTGTTAGGCATATTAAATAATTATTTTAAATAATATATCACAAATTTTCTACCTGTTAGCTGAATTACAGCAGCAACCTCAGCAGGTGTCGACCGTGCAGGTTCAGGAACAAAAAGACAACCGGGGGTGGGGTCGTTTTCTGGTCCGGGGTCCAGTAAACTTTCCCCTCCACCTGCAGTTTTACCTTCAGATTTGGTTGATATGTTTTGGATAATAAAAACATATAATAAGCAATATATATGGCAGAATGGTTCGCTGCACTAGTGAGTGCTTGTTTTCTCAGTTGAACAGAAATTTTGCAGTGTATATAGTATAAAAGCACCCACAACATTCACTTGTCCCTGTTTGTCAATGCCTGTCCGAGGAAAGATGATCATGTGTCTTAGAGATGCTGATGAAGGATGCAGCTTTTCCTTTTAATCAACAGCATTTTAAGATGCACCCAAAATTCAGAAATTCTCCCTTCTGATGAGTTAATATAGTGAATTATTAGTAGTTATTTATTATTTCTGCAGGTATGTTATGACCATTTTCGTATTACAATGCAAAAATTGCCCATTTAGTGCATGATGCTTATACAAGAGTACACTGTGCAACTGTAATATATGTGTTTATTTTCAATGTCGGGAAAATGCAAACACACTTGTGTCTTTCAGGTTTGTGACAGATGGGACTGTGGCCATCTTTATGTCCATGCTTTTCTTTGTCATCCCCTCTCGGCCCTTCTGGTGTGCTGAAGAAGAGGATGCAGAGGAAGGGAATGAAGGTAAAAAATGGTCAATAAAACCACTCAGTTTTGCTCTTAAATGAACACAGAGGCCTTGATTGTAGATGGTTCATTTTCATTTCATGAAATATTATTTTCCCCACCTTAGGTACAAAGAAACACAAGGCACCACGTGCTCTCTTGGAGTGGAGCGTGGTCCATGAGCGCATGCCCTGGAATATCATCCTGCTGCTAGGAGGAGGTTTTGCTCTAGCCAGTGGTAGCGAGGTGTGTGTGTGCGTGTGTGTGTGTTAGTGATACATAGGTCAGCAGTTTCTTCATCCAAACCCACCCGCAATTGTAAATAACTGAACTGTTATAAAGTGTAAATCACTTTTTCTTGAACATTTGAAAAGGCTTAGGTTTAAATTGAACCATCGCCCCCTCCTTTCTTATGGGCTAAACATTTGACAAATAAAATATTTGGACTGTTGTCTTCGGATTACTCAACTGGTTTCACTCCATAAGATTTTGATCTGGACTCATTGCTGGCCTCTTAAGGAGTCCAGCATTTCATATTGAACTATTCCTGTGTTTTCGGAGACATCGTCCTACTAGAAGACCCATGACTTTTGACAGAGATACAGCTTTCTGACACTGAGTTCTTTACTGCTCTTCAGAATGCCTGATCTCATGATGCTGTGTACAAGTTCAATGCACCCAGAGCCAGGAAAGAGATCTGATAATATCATTAAAATTTCACATTTTTTATTGTGACGAAGGTGTTATTTGCATTGAAGGCTTCCTTTTTTGTGTAAACACAGAAATTGTGTGTTTCACACAAAAGCTCTAATTTGACCTCATCTGGACCCAGTTTCCCAAAGAGGCAGGTTATATCGCTCTTTAATTAATGAGAGCTTCTTGATGACTGAGTCCTCATCTTCTTCATCTTCATCCGCTTATCCGGAATTAGGTCACGGGGGAAGGAGCTTCAGCAGGGGACCCCAAACGTCCCATTCCCGAGCCACATTTGCCAGCTCTGACTGGGGGATCCCAAGGCGTTCCCAGGCCAGTGTCGAAATATAATCTCTCCACCTAGTCCTGGGCCTACCCCGAGGTCTCCTCCCAGCTGAGTCCATCTTAACCAATCTTAACAGACACTGTCATAGTGTCCAGTGTGGGAGGACAGAAAAGCAGAGGCAGAACGGCTGTTTTGGTAATGATCCATACTTTAATGGACAAAAGAAACAAACTTACAAACATAAATCAGACACTAGGACTGGGTAGTAGAGCCTACGGCTAACAAACCAAAATGAACCACACGACCGTGTGCAAACATTGAACATAAATAGGTTCCCCAATTGGAGGCAATAACGAACACCTGCCTCCAATTGGGGAAACCAAAGCCCATAGAGGTGGCTAGAGCCATCTCCTTTGGCCATGTCCTGACTATGGCCCCAGCCAGCGCAAAGATGGCTAGGGGCATAGCCAGGACATGACAGACACTTCGCTGTATTTGTGAACTAGCGCCTCGATCAACATGAGAGGAATGATCACAGACAGTTAATATCAAAACAATAGAACGAATAAAACTTATCAAAAGTGTCTTGATACAGAATCATATATTTAGACAAATTAGATAAGTTGTTGACTGGATGTAAATGTAACTGAATGCAATTGGTCATGTTTTCTCTTGCATTCCATTTGTATTCCAATTTTCTTTTATAGATTTTTCTCACTATACTTTATATTTCCAGTTAACCAATCATGTGTTGATTGCTAAGCGACCTATATTCTATGTAGCTACGGGACAAATTTAGAATTGGATGTCATGTGATTGATTTCCGGATATATGATTTTGATTGGCTGAAGTCAAACCCCATTGGTTGCAAGTAACATTTTCGTCCACCATAAATTTCTCTACTTCGAGTTTTACAATATATTTTTGAGGCCAAAGTAGTAGTTTAATACGTCACCAGTGATATTAACTGCTTCTGATAAGTAAGCAAGCCCTATCAAAATGCAATAGGCTATATTTCTAAATATATTCATGGCATAATTCCATGCCAAGCCTCAAAGATGACCTAATTCCATTCCAAACATCCGTAACGTGGCACTTACGATGCACTTTATAAAGAGCGACCTGAGTGGTGGTTTGGAAAACAGGCGTAAGTCTGTCGTAACAAAGGCCAACTTAATGTTACTTACTGTACGTGTATCATTTAACCATCGTAAGTAATATGCCCTGATCCTGGTCATTTGGGGTTCCAGTTGGCGACAAATTATGCAAATTGAAAGTGTCATACCTCGTACTATGAAGGTTAGATTGAATCCATTTGGCAGTTGATCAAGATGTTTTTCCACCATTCAACAATCATCTGCTGCAATCTTTCATCAGACACGTCCAGGTAGTGTAAACGTCATGGGCCTTAAATCCCTTTGATAACATTACGTACGGTGGAAACAAGAACATCAAGGTCTCTGGCTTGGCTACAATTTTGTTCCTGACCCCTTCAGACAATTCTCTGTTTTTTTCTCTATTTTCTGCATGCTCAGTGCAGTACATACAGTGACAGAAAATAGGAGACACAAAATAAGTTAGGGGAAATTACTTGCTTGAAATGTAATTATATCTATTTCTAAAAGGTGGCAAAAATATTGTCCTGCCATTTTGATTTCTTTGTGGAATTATCAAAGATAACTATTTTAAAAATGAATTGTGCATATTTTATATAAAGTGCAAGGGCAATACTTTTGGTGATTACTTTATTTCACTAACTTACTTTAAGTTAATATTTATCGACAATTAACTTTTTTTGAACTATACAGAAAATAATGATGGTGGTTTTTTTATGCCATCCTGTTTTTTGGGACTAACTAGCATATTTGCACCTTGAAGTCCAACATATTTGCTTCATGATGACTTTAGCTCGTGCAGACCACAGAAACTGACCTGAAATACAAAGTGTAGAATCAATACTAGACATTGACAGCTCTGCTGGTCACGCACTAATTATTTAAACAAACACTTGCTAAAAAGAGACAGCTGGGAAACCGATGAGGAAAATAATAACAAGGAACAGGTCACACACCGTAGCATCTGCTAAAATCATCCCCATTTCAAAGAGCTTCACTTATTTCATCTAACTAAAATATTTTTCATTTCATACAGTGGATCTACGTGATTTTATTTTTCAATCCATGAAGGTTTTGCCTATTTGGCCACAGATTTGTCCAAAAGCGAATGCTTCAGCCTACGCATTAATGCCAAATGTAAATTATGAAAGACAACCCCTCAAAGAAGCCAATAGATATGAATGGCAAATTATTATGTTAGTATGGATATTCTGATACGTCTGTATTTTATTTTGTCAAGAGTCTCATTCTCCGTCCTCAAAAACACATCCTGACCCCAGGGCCTTGGCATTGTGAGTCAGCCTGTGTATCACTAGTGTGTGTCTGTCTGTGTGAGCCGGTTTGCAGTAGTAACTTCTTTCCGCTGTGAGTGCATGTGTGCAGACAATGTCTATAACACCTTGTTTCTCTCATTCCCATCCCCGTCTCTCCCAACCCTTCCCTCTCCAGGCATCTGGACTGTCTTCATGGCTGGGTGAGAGTCTAGCGCCTCTAAAGTCCATCCCTCCTTTTGCCATCTCACTGCTGCTTAGCCTGCTGGTGGGGACCTTCACCGAGTGCTCCAGCAACACTGCCACCACCACGCTGTTCCTGCCCATACTGGCCTCTATGGTAAACACACAAACACTCTTCAAGATGCACCAAAACACCCTCTATTCTCCAACTCTCTTCTCCACTGTGTGCGTGTTGTCGCAATGACCGCCTCCCCCCTTCCAACAGGCCACGGCCATTAGCCTCCATCCCCTGTATGTGATGCTGCCATGCACGATCTGCGCCTCGCTGGCATTCATGTTGCCCGTGGCGACCCCTCCCAACGCCATCGCATTCTCCTATGGAAACCTCAAAGTCATAGACATGGTGAGTGCCGCAGAACGCAAAGGCGCGCTAGTCCACCTGCGCTACAGACATTCGAGTCCGTTTAATGGCATGTGTTATTAACTGTAACAATGATACGTTCGAATATACCGGTGTCTGTTTAATGGCATGTGTTATTGACTGTAACAATGACACGCTCGGATACAGTACTGTGCATAGTACAGTGGTACCATTCTTGTCTGTCTTTCTCCAGGTGAAAGCGGGCTTTGCCCTGAACATGATTGGGATCCTGACCATTAACATGGCCGTCAACACCTGGGGAGATGCCATGTTCCACCTCAGCACCTTCCCTGATTGGGCCAATGTTACACACAGGATCAAGCCCTGAGAGGAGGGAGGGACGGTTAGAGTTATCAGCGAACAAGTGTGCATGGCACTGAGCGAGGGAAAGGGAGCATGAAAGAAAGACAAAAAGGCAAGGTACAAGAAAATACAATAATTCAGATATGGACTCAGTATGATAAGTAAAGATTATGACAGGCACAAAGAGGAAACAGAGATAAAGAGAGTATGAGATTAAGAAAGGCAGATAAAACTAGAAAAACAATGCTGAAGTGAGGATGAACAAGTACACCAGCTACAGGACTTTCTTCTTGTACTCTCTTCCTTAGGGTGTTATGCAACCATTTGACAACCAGCCAAACTCCACTCAAAAACAAAAACGGGATATAACATACAGACTAGCTCAGACTAACAAAACATATACATACACAACAGAGACTGACAGAAGTTTCAAAACACAAAAGTGTTAAAGACTTAGCTAAAACAATACATTAAACATGAATATACTGTGTGAGTGCAAAACCAAATTACAAACCAAAATGAGCAGGTATTTTAACTTAAAAAATAATACTTAGTGATGTTAACCAGGCTAGGAGGGTAACATTTTACCAATGAACATAAACAGCCAAACTCAAAACATCACACTGCAAAAAGGTAAAACTAAATAAGCATCTTTAGTTTTAAATTATTTGTACTAACAGGCATTGCTTAAGAAAATCATGGATGAACCAGAGTACTGTCACTTTTGTTTACCAACGATGCTTTCCTACATAGTTTTGTATTTCCTGTAGATTGCTGACATAGAAGGTACCACAGAACAAGGATTCACAAAGGTTTTTGGCTTAATTTATACATAGACATTTGCATATTGGAAATGTATCTGTATAAATAACTACAACAATTTATTATTACTTTGCCAATTTTAGCTATGACAGTCCAGCAAACATAAGTTTCAAATTATTTGTAATAGTACCCAAAGGAAGCAAGATTCTAAATTAATTAAGAAAGATCAATGTTTTAGAAATAATTGTTTGATCTTCTGTGCAGAAGATAACAATCAGTGATTGTTTTTCTCCCCCAAGTCAATTTATTGCCTAGTCCTTTGCACTCTGTTCTGCTTATGAAAACAAATGATACACACATTTTCCTGACATTCTTATCTGTAAGGAATGACCTCATAATATTTTCTTGCATGTTTTGTAAAACAAAATTACTGTGTAAAATTCTTAGTTTTATTAATTTGTTTATACCAAGTAGCAGCCATGCTTCCTTGTGTCTACTACAGAAAACAGAACAAAAACAAACATTGAGAAATTCCAGGCCTTGAACTGTCTCTCAAAAATATTAACATATTGCCATTACATAAAAATATTACAAAAGAATGCATTATAACACTCTTTTGTTAGATTCTTTTAGATTATTTTGTTTTTGCTCACTTTAGTCTTGCATTAGACATATGTATTTCACATATGTTATCAGTAAAAGACTGGCTATAATGGAATAGCAGTCAGACAATATGTTAAGAGGATGAAGAAAGTAGCCTCCAGCTTCACTCCATCTTGTGCATTTTGACTCCATCTAGAGTGTTGCTTAGGAGCATGTCAACGGCCTCTATGGGCTTGCTCAACTTATTTTCAAAGATTGTGACTGTCACACCTTACTATGCGATGCTACAAGTTTGTTTCTGTGATATTCTTTCCTGAACCAAAGAAATCCCCGAAGCCTGTTGTTCAGGTCTTCTGTGAAGAGAGATGTCTTGTCATTCTCCATTCTGTGAAACATTGTGTGCTCAGGTATGTCATCTGCTTTGTGAAAAGGGCTTCCTTTACAAGTATGGGATGTGTTTTTTTTGAGTAGATGAAACTCTGAGACGGAATGAGCAAAGAAGAGAAAGTCATTGTAATTCTCCAACACATTTATTTTATAAGATTGACCCTTTTCAATATACTACATTGCAGTGCCAAATCTGTTCATTCAATGTAAGTATATCTGTCGCCATGCCAGACAATGACATATCCCAACTCCTCTCAACATTTTGCAGACATTTCTATGGACTGTATATATAGGTATATAGAATATAGGAATGCAAAGAATATAGGAATATTCTTAGACATTATTATAAGTACAGAATTGTCACTGTGAATACATTGAAATTGAATGGATTAATTGCTTGTACTTTTAACTTATTATTGTAGTCGTTTTTTTGGACAAAATGCAGCCTTATCATACCCCACATTAGGGTTCACGAGTTAATCTGCATTGAGGTTATTTGTGTCAGTTTTGTGTTGCATTATACAGTGGTTACTATATTAATGTAATTAATAATTATTTTTTATCCAAAACAACAAGATCACAGCAATTCAAACTCCTTAAAGCTAAGGGCCACAATTAGGCATAACAGCACCAGTGGCCGCCACAGTGCCATATTTGTTATAGTTTTTGCATTTAGGAGATCCAGCATCATACATTTTAATGACACTCTTATATCGAGCCATGATTTACATTTGATGAGCAATGATGTCTGTGAGGAAAATATGGCTAATGGACATGGCTGTTTCACTGCTATGACTTCCAGCTTTAACAAATAATAAGATTGACAACTGTTATTGCAGCCCAAGTGGCAGCCTGTTCATAGTGTATCCTGGTCAAATGTAATGCACAATAAAGTGAATGGGGTGGCATCTGGTAAACAGCTTGCACAGTTCCAGGTCTCGGGAGAGAAATCACTGGGTTCATGTTTGTAACACTCAAAATGTCTCTTTTGTGGTTTGTGAAATAATCTGTATGTAAATTGGCATTAATTTAATTTGTTTTCCCCCATGCAAATTTTGTTTTACACATTAAAGCATCCAGGCATAATGCTTGGTGACTTGTTCTATGTCTGTATGATCCTGTTACACAGCTGGTTGTTGAAGGACACAGGCGCAGAGACGGAGTGGTAATATGCCATACTTCTTTATTAAAGTAAAGAAACCAAAATGATAGCAGCTTACCGTGACTTGGGTATAGGCTAAGGAGCAACAACAAACCATAATGATCCACACAGAGTGTGGTCAAACCTTCACATAAATGGGTTTCCCAATTGGAGGCAACGATCTGCACCTGCCTCCAATTGGGGAGACCAAACTTGTCCTGTCCTGAGTATGGCCCCAGCTCAGTGAAGAGATGGCTAGGGGCATAGCCAGGACATGACAGATCTTTTATCATTTCTTTAACAAGGCATATAAACAAGAGTTAATGATGATATCTAAATGAGAAGAGAGAAAGTATGACAAAGTCGAAGAACAGTTTAGCTTTTTAACTAAATAGATATCTGTTAGATAAGATAAATGAAGAGGAGAGCAGTTAATGTCTTTCAACCTCTTCAGCTCACTGTAGATTTCATTTTGGAAGATTTAGCCCTCTGTTTTTTCATCTTTTTAAACTTCCCTTAGTTTTGGATGATGTTTTGGAGAATAATCTTTATTTTGAGTAGTTTCAAGGATTTTAACCAAAAAGCAACAAAGCCTTCATCTGATCTTGATATTTCACTGTATAAACCAAGAATTTCATCTTAATGTACATTGGTGCATTGCATGCAAGTAATAATATAATGGAGCTTGCCTTTCATTTGTATAGTATTCACATAGGAAAGACATGTGTTAAACCCTGGTATCCAACTGGGAGTAACACATGTGAATGAGTCAAGATGTTCCCACTGGACCAAGGCTCTGGACAATACTTTTCAAGAATTTCCTTTCTTATATCTCTCCTTATTTTCACTCAATATTAAGGTAATTGATTGAGGACACAAATTACCCTGAATATTCAAACACTTAGCACTTGATTTGCACCTTTATAACAAACTATGATAAAAACATACAAAGTAACCACTATCCAGAGAACTATCTAGCCTCCTGAAATTATGACTTTAAAGAATTCATGATTTTTGTTGATGTTGGTTTGATGAGGGTGGATTTTAAACTCCACACTCAAGATGAAAAAAGTAGATAAGTAGACATTTCCAAAGGTCAAATAGAGGAGCTAACTAGCTAACTAGTTATCATTACAGGTTATTATTTACCTGTAATGCTAGCTACATATACAACTTAGAGTAGTATATTTAGGTGGATTAATGTATTAAACCTTACATTTTAAAACACATATATGGTTTATTCACTTTTTCATCCTGTTACACTTCTTCTTTAATCCTGTTCAGATTAAATTTGAAAGGAGCTCCAACATACTGGTCCATACAAATCAGCTCAGCTTGATTGGAAAACTGAGGCTGTTCTTCCCCTCATCAAGGGGGCTGACTAGCTGGACCATGGGTGTTCTTCAACAACCACATTATGTCCATGTGTGGCTCACCTTGCCTTAAACTTGCAAACAAATACCTGAAGGGCTTTTTCCCTTACAGCTCCATTATTGTGGAATTATATACTAATCCATGTAAGAGATGCAGACTCAGACTCAGTCTTTAAACATTTACCGACTCAGCTATTCAGTAGGGTTTGTGATTATGTGTAATCTGGAGTTCATATGATCTGTTGAGAGAACTGGCCTCTAGCCCAAACCTGGGGGAGGATGCCTCCTGGCCTTCTAAAGTTTCCTTTAAGGGTCAACACAAATAGGTATCCTCCACAAGCAGATCTTGATTTTACCTAATGCCACAAGGCTGTTTATGGTACACTGAGACCTAAAAATGAAATAGATAACCAACGATTAACTGTTCAACTCAAGGCTCAAAGGGAAGTTGCTAAATGTTTACCAGCCCTAAGAATGACAGATTCTCCTGACTTGCAGTCTTGGTCCTCAGTCACAGCAGTCTCCTGTTAAAGTCAAGACTGTCTCTTTTAGGATGAATTGGACTTGTTGGTGCACTATAGTAACTCACACCATTTGTCCAAAGTAAATCATTTATTTCAGGCAAACAACTGATTGTTGACATGAAAAGTAAATGTTTTTTTTGGACAGAATAGTCATTATTCATCTAGTAATTGAATAAAGGTCATAGTTTTAACTAGTATGAAATGATGGGGCCTCCCAACCCCACACCCACCACAAAAACAAAGGCAAACTTATGAAAGCTTTTTTTATTCAACAAAACTGGCATAAATGTTATAGATTAATCAGAATGCTTTTAGAACAGCCCAAATTTCATTTACACAGATATCATGGGAAAATGCAAAGGATTAGTAAATTAGTGAAAAGCCTGTTAGGAATAGAAATACACAGAAGTGCAATGTTCTTTAACCTGTTTGACTGGTATTGAAACAGAATTGTTTTGTCTTGATGTCTTGATTCTGTTTGTTAGCTCTCCAAAGTTCCTGTAATGATAGCAATAACATTTTGTTGTGGTAGTCGATGGAACAGAATGTCCTTGGTCAAGATTACAATGTCCTACCTGTCTTTCCCCTTCAGGGAGAAGGTGGGTCTGTTTCTTCTTTAGTCAAAGGTAGTGCACCAGGGAATATGGTGCCATTTGGACCACACACTACAGTTTACAGTACATCAAACAAACAGGAAGTTATGTAATAATTACTAGCAGGCCTGTCAATGAATCACTCAATATATTTTATGAACCTATTTTTATTTAAGCAGTTGTCGCCAAGTGCTTATGTAGATAACCCAGCCTGAAACGCAGAAAGACCAAGCAAAAAGCAATCAATAGACAGTGGCAAAGAAAAACTCCCTAGCAGGGTTGGAACCAATGAAGAAAACTAGAGGGGCCAGACCTTGAGGGATGGCCAGTCCCCTTCTGGTGGTATTTGCATGATGTTTTTGTGCAATGTGAATGTTTTTGTACATGTTGCTTCTTTCTCTTATAATCTGTCCATCTTGGTTCTTAGACTCAAAAAATATATATTAGAACAAAGGAAATATCAGTTTAGTGACAAAATAAACAGTGTTAAGAAATGTAAATGAATTACATGCCTTACAATTTAGATGCCATGTGGTTTTTCAATATTCTTTCAACTTTTTTTCAACTTTCAAGCACTATTGGAGTGTGCCAGATATAAAGACATGCTGCAGTAGTAATTGTGCATCATGGGCAGCAGGTTAGACCGCTGGACCACTCACAGCCATCAGTAATTGATGTGAGTACTGAGTGTGTGAAACTAAAGCTTGTTGGGGTGCTGCCTGTCCTACACTCCAAGTTCCTTAGTTGGTCATTGTGTATGGCTATCTTCTGGTCGGCAGGGTGATCTGCCTCACCCCCTCTGGAAGGAACAGCACCTCCAGCTCTCTGGGGTCTGAGAGTTAATTTTAATGAACTGTACTGTGTGATGTTGCCACCTCCGGCCTGGCTTCCCCACAGGTCCTGCTGGCCACTGCGTTCCTGTTCAACCTCACCCTTTCTGAGGGTGAACACGGTACTGTGCTGGGGGCATCCCTGGGTAGAGTACTAATGGAATTCAGTGTATTGGGATTCCTCATCTGTATCCCCGTCTCTGGGTATCCGTTAACGTCACTCAGTACTGAGATTGCTACAGCAATACAGCGGGGGCTTTCTACCTGGTCTAAATCACATCCACACTTCTCTCAGGCAGGTTTTCTCTACAGCTCCTGCACTCTGATTGATCAGCTGCAGAATTCCAGCAATATGGAGAACAAGATTGTGCTTTAAGAGGACATGTTTGTAAATTAACAAAAATGCATTACGGCAGCAAGCCTGAATAAGAACAAGCATTTTGATACGAAGACAGGGCTCAAGAGGAACACCCAAGCAAACCTTCCAATAGTAAATGTAATGTCACTGCATTCATAGAGCAAGATAAATTATGACCTTTCTATGGACTAACTCATCTTAAGACCAATCATCAGATCTTTTTTGCAATGATCTTATTTGACAGACTGATGAGTAGGAATAGTGAAGGATCATTTTTGATTTAATGAGAAATACAGAGCTTGACTTCAATCATTGGATTTCAAGAAGATTTATGGTGCATGTCCGAATCTGCCATTCTGTCCCTCAACAAGGAAGTTACAACTAATTGCCCCATGGATATGAACAAGTCAAATACCTGATCAACAATAGTGTAGAAATTAATAAGCTACCGGAGAATTTCTAAACTAATTTAATCACTGTCAACTTCCAGAATAGCAAAATATTTACACCTGAAAACCTCATTACTAGAACTATAGAAACAAGTAAGCAAACACACACACAAACATCAAAGGCCAAAGGAAATTCCTTATTTAAAAAAAGAATATCACATAAACCTTTATTTTCTTTCACGAATGCTCAAAACATTACAGTTTTTTATTTAGAAAATAATTTTAAAATGAATCAATCACATTCATAAATATATCTGTTATACAGGTTTGACTAGCATGGTCATTCAAGTTTATCTTCTTGGGGAAACTTCGACAACTGTCTGCTGCTTAACACAGCACCAACCAACATAGAGCTCAACACACTGGAATGTCCTTATAGAGAGGAGGGAGAAGTGAGATACTGACAGAAAGAGTGGGTTACAGTGGGAGAGAGGGGATCTGGGAAAGACGAAAGATAAAATAATATTAGAGAGGAAATAAGGAAATAAAGACATTTTAAGCCAGCTACTGCTGCCACAGCTTCCTACTTTCCAGAGGACCTGGCAACATATGAATGCTTTTGCAATGAATTTAAAACACGATAGGTTCCAAACATGATTCTTTCATCCCATTAACAGATTGTATGAATGTCCTAAATGGTATCATAATCAACATTTGATACCTCCAGGTCCCTGACCTAGCTCAGATGGAATAATGCTAATAACTCATCGAAGACAAATGCTGAGCAAAAACATGTTAACAAGGTCTGATGACAGGTCTACTGTTATATGGAAAAGCAAATGCTAGTTTTTTCCAACATGGGTGGGGAGAATTTATTTATTTTTCTTAAAACACAGTAAGAATCAGTGCAATATAAAGAATCATACATTTTGTTTTAAATGGCTTTCATATACAAAATGTACTTGTTGTAACTGGAAGGTTCTCTATTAAACAAAAAGTAAATATACTGTATATGATGTCAAATGTATGTCATCCAGTCATTCAGTATTATGCCTTAAAATAAAGTTATGGTAATGGATGAAGATGTCAGTTTACTCGTGTAATTATGCTTTAGACATGCACACACGTAAATACAAATACCCACACAGTCGTAGCCCCACATACAAACGTGCACTTCCAATCCCACACACCCACACAATAAATATACAGAAAGACATGTTATACATACATACACAAACTCATTCATTTATTTATTTGTTCACTAGGCTCTACTGGTCCTATACAAAGACGTGCTGGTCATATTGCCATAACAACTCTATGTCAATTTACAAAGACTAATTAATGTCTGCTGGACACACCTTACAAACACTTGTATGCTGGCATCTACAGGATCAATGGCAGTGTCTGAACAAGTGGTGTTTGGTTTGAGAGTGATTTGTGGGTGTGTGCGCACGTGTGTGCATGGTTTCCCAGGCTCTGATGCAAACAAGCCGTTTCACATAAACACATGGTTGTGCGAACACACACACACACACAGCACTGAGCAGAAAGAGGAGAGCGTGGGATCAACAGGCTTTTAACAGTGCCACTATGTAACATTGTCCCTAGGTCGGCCGTGCATCCATCTGTCCCTCAGTCTGTCCGTCTTGCCTGCAGGAGCCTGGTTGGTCCTCCGTCGTCTAGGGGGTGCCACTGTAGGAGTAGTCTGCCTTGTTGTGCATCACCAGCTTGTTGTCCACAAAGTAGAAGCTATCAGACTGTGTCTCGTATGGGTGTGAGATCATCTCTCGCACTGCAGGGGGCGACAGAGACACATTCAGATTACAGCCAAACACCATAATGGTCTGTTCATAGAAGTATTTGCAGAGTTTGCGTGTGTGCACGTGTGTGTGCGCATGTACTCACTGATGTCTTCAGACAGAGGGGGGAACTCATAAATGTGCTCACAGGTGTTCTTACTACTGGGCATACAGAAGCCAAACTCAAAGTCAAAGCTCTTGAGGAGTTTCTGTCTGAAGTAGTGCCTCTCAATCATCCTGAAGTTCTCTATGGGCATGTCTCCTACCGTGAACTCAACACTGAGGGAGTGAGAGAGAGTAAGAGAGAAAGGGAGAGAATTAGGATTTTATTTTAATTAGATTTGATTGTTGGGGTCAAGGGCTAAGACTTACGTAGCTCCCACTTGTCGTAGCCGAAGGAAGGCAGGTGTGAACTGGTAACGGACAAACCTCCCAGCATTTGGATCAATGTCTCTTTTATCTCCTGCTTTTTCTAGTGCAAGAGAGAGTGACAAAGAGACACACCATAAAAGGTCATCTCTCTGTGCATTTGTGGGACAGAGGGATAACATAAGACCACACAAAAATACTGAAACCTGAGAAAATAAGTTCCCACTAGAAAAAGACTGTCTGGCTAACACCTTTAAATCTCCTACCTGAATTAGGTGGTTTGGTGATCTCAAACAGAACGGTGCCGGTCTCCATGTCTCGGATCTTGAACCGGGTGAAGTCGATGCTGTACACATTCTCCCCTGGCCCACACAGGTAATCTGATCAAGAGGAGCGAGGGAGAGAAACAAAATAATTAAAATGGGAGAAAGAGAAGGGGGTGGCGAGACAGAAAAAGCGAATGTTTATAGTAAGAAAAATGTTTTGGATTCAACTGCTGACACGGTTTCTATAAAAACATGAAAGTAAATCCCTGTTGGCTGCCAATGCGGATCGCATCACTATAACCTTGAGGATCAGACAGTCAGTATAAATAGATTTGATTACCAGGAATACACAAATAAACCCGGAAAATTCCATATTCCATACTATTAACAGCAGGTTTGTGTATCTATGTCTTTTCAAACCTACAAATGTGTTAGAATGTGACATTTGAACAAAAATAAGTAAATTCCCAAAAAAGATTACTTTACCTGCAAGTCAGCCAAATAAAGAAAGACAATGTTATTTTTACTGCTTTAATCCTTCCTGCGATCACCATGTGGGGTCACGACTCATTAGTCTTCCTGAACCAGACCTGCTGCTGCCGCCCTCACTTCCTGCATCCTGTGAGGCCAGGTGCCAATGAAAAGTGTAACATCAGATTTGTCTTAACCAGTTACCTGAACTCACCCTCTAAGTAGCCTGGCGCAACAGATATGTCAGATCTATAACAACCCTGTTAACGTACCCTCAGCACCAATATATCTCTGGTTCAGATCACACAGGTGTAAACCATTGGCAACTTAGTATGAATTAACTGACAAGTAAACCAAGGTCTTGAGACTTAAAGGTTGTACTGACGTAGTGAAGAGTTTGAGGGAAAATTGCCATTGGCGTAGTCAGAAAACATATCAAGCCCTATGCCCATTTGTGAAATGCATAAATATTTATTTACAGATATGGAGGAGATTCTGTGAAGTTTTTGGGTTGCTTTGCTGCCTCTGGCACTGTTTGCATTGAACTTGTGCATAGCATTATGAGATCAGGAGATAATCAAAGCATTTTGAAGCGCAATGTCTAAACCCACTTTCAGAATGTTGGGTCTTCATCAAATTCCAGAAGGACACTGATCCCATAAACACTTAAAAAAACAGGAACAGTTCAAGACCAAACACTGGACTGTTCTGAATCGGCCAACAATGAATACAGATTGAAATCCTATTGAAAACCTGTGGAGAGTTCTGGTGACTCTGCCACCCTTCAAATCTGAGAGTACCGGAGAAGTTGGAACAAGACAGGCGTGCTGAACCATCAGTTCTTTGGTGCAGGCCACTCATTTATGGCAAAAGCATGCGCTTGATTGCAATTATATTTGCAAAAGTACGTGCTACTGAATATTAAGTATATTGCTTCACTGCCATTTCTGTTTATTATCTTATTTAAAAGGATATCACATTCTGGAAACAATTTTGATAATATTAAAAAAGAAATAATTCAATCAATTAATGTTTACCACATTTTAAGACCCAGGTAGGTGGAACAGACCTGTCACTCGCAAATTAAACAAACAAATGTGTTAGTGTGATTGTTTATATACCGCAATCATTTTCTACCACTGCTCAACAAAATTAAGGGAAGACAATCATCATAGTATAAAACAAAGTCAATTTAACTTCAGGGGTATCTATCTGTCCAATTAGGAAGTATAAACGATTGTGAATGTGTCACCTGTTTTGGTGCAAAGGAAAGTGACAACAGGCGCACTGGAGGGAACAGCAAGACAATCCTGACAAAGAGAATGGTTTTGCAGGTGGTGGCAACAGACAATTGGTCTCTTCTTACCCTTCCTGACTGATTCTGCTCTTGTTTTGCATTTTGCTAGTGTCCTTGTCACTACTGTTAGCATGTGGCTGTACCTGCAACCTATTCAGGTTGCACAGGCTGTCCAGTTCCTCCAGGACAACACATGAAGGTTAGCTGTGTCTCCCAGCACTGTCTCAAGAGCCTGGAGGACATACCAGGAAACGGTCCGTTACATGAGCTAGGCAGGGCCGTAGAAGGGCATCAACCCTGTAGCAGGACCGGTATCTGCTTCTTTGTGCGAGGAGGAACAGGAGCAGAACTGCCAGAGACTTGCAAAATTATCTCCAGCGGGCAACTGGTGCGCATGTTTCTGACCAAACTCTAAGAAACACACTCCATGAGGGTAGCGTAGCACGAGGGCCTGACGACCTCTAGTAGGACCTCTGCTCACAAGCACTGCCCCATGCACAACGTAGGAATTTACATGGCCATCGATCTGGCCGTGATGCCCTGAAAATCCCTGTAGGCCCTATAGCAACTGTAGCCTTTGGGCCCCTGCTACTGTCAAAATCTCAGTCAGCAGTTTGTTCGCAAGTTTCTTTGTACGTCTGTTTGCAGTTCGCAACTAAGAACCACCATAAGAATGAACCACATGTGGGTAAGCAAGCAAGATAGTTATTGATAGATAGCGGACTTATTTAGTGCACTCATGAGCACCTGGGAGGTGGGAAAGTTCCAACCTCCGAGAGGGAGAATACACCGGAATGCTTTTTGAAAGCTCCTACAAGTAATGTTAGGTTTCACATCACTCAACATGTCACATCACTTGCTCCATGCAGAAATAAGTCACTATATCTGTTTATTTAGGTATTACTCATTTGCACTTTGTGATTTTCTTTTGGGTATGTTATCCTTCTGGCTAGCTAACCTTTACCAGACTTAACGGCAAATACGTTGCCTGATTTTTGTAGTCATGTGAACGCTCACAACTAAAATATCTGAAACATCTGAAACAGATTCCAGAAACTATAAAAAAAAATTAGGGAGGAGTAGGTGTAATTTCAAGGATTAATACATAGTCATTTAACTTTCTAATAGCATTATTATTCAACATTTGATATTAAAAAAGTGAATAATGTATGTTTGTCAAGCCTGAACTTACAAATGTGTTATTTCACTCCGTGGCCTTTGTGCCCTGGTATGTAGCCTTTGGGTCTACATGCCAGCGACAGCGAAGGCGAAATGGCCTTGACCCTAAAATTATGAAATTTCAAGCCTGACCGTGAAGCTCGATTAGCATTCGCCAGACTACACCAGACTAGGCAGGTCTGCCACTGGCTTCTCTACACAGATGAGAGCAGGTTCACCCTGAGCACGTGACAGATGGGAAGAATCTGGAGATACCATGATGAATGTTATGCTGCCTGAAACATCATCCAGTATGACCGGTTTGGCTGTGGGTCAGTGATGGTGTGGGGAGGTATATCTTTGAAGGATCGCACAGACCTCCACATGCTAGCCAATGGTACCCTGACTGCTTTTAAGTACTGAGATGTAATCCTCAGACGTTACTCTGGGGCAGTGGGCCCTGGGTTCCTCCTGGTGCAGGACAATTCCCGGCCTCATGTGGCCAGAGTGTGTAGGCAGTTCCTGGATGACTAAGGAATTGATGCCACTGAATGCCCCTCACATTCCCCAGACCTGAATCCAATTGAGGACATCTGGAACATCATATATCTGCACATCTGACGCTGCCAAGTAGAGCCCCAGACTATCCAGGAGCTCACTGATGCCCTGATCCAGGTCTGGGTGCAGATCCCCCAGGACACCATCCACTGTCTCATCAGCAACATGCCCAGATGTTATCTGAAGGTGAGAGCCATACACTCTGAGTCACATTATTGGTTGCTGTGATGAAATTCAGGCAAGTTCAAACAGCTTTTAATTTAAATTGTTTACTTTGATTTTCATTGTGAGTTTCAATCCAGCCCTCAGTCGGTTGATGATTTTGGTTTCCATTGGCTATTGTTTTATCATTTTGTTGTCAATGAATTACACAATGGACAGTACAGATATTGATCTTTAACATATTTCGTTCATCAAAACTCGATGTTTGATTTGAGTGCTCCCATATTTCTGCAGTGTATATACACCCACCTATTAGCCAACTCATTTACCAACTTAAACAAGACACATGGGTCTTTTTTGATGAACAAAATTTAAAAAATTGGGTGTTAGTCCAACAGTGTATTTGGTTTAACTTGGTAGTTAGCTAAACAGTGAATAATGGTTGACACAAAGTACATTAGTACCATTAATAAATATATTTTCCCCCATATACAGTCACTTGCATGCATGCACAATTTGTTACAAATTGTCATTTGTTGTGTGACACTGCCCAGCAGTCTAGCCTGCTGGCAGACCCTCTTCTTTTCTTGCAAACAAGTCCTGTTCCTAGCTTCAAGTTGAACACCTTAAAGGCTTGAAAGTAAAATAAATACATAAATACATGGACCCACTGCAACATGAGAAATGTAAAGTTAATCACATAGGATTAACATGAGTCTAAACCACAAGAGGGAGCTCAATGAGCAAAATCCTAGCCTAAGGTAAGCTAATAGACTTACATCAGTTTCTCGCCTAGTCTGCTTGTTTGATACTAAAAGTTGATACTATTGCTTCAATCAACATTTTCAATCAATAAAATGTATTCATAAGCCCTTTTTACCCTTTTCAGCAGTTGTCACAAAGTGCTTTTACAAAACAACCAGCCAGAAACCTCAAGGAGAAAACAACAAATGTTGAATTTTAGTGGCTAGGAAAAAACCCTAAGAAGGCCCAAATTGGGAAGAAACCTAGAGGGGAACCAGGCTCAGAGGAGTGACCAGTCCTCTTCTGGCTGTGCTAGATGAAAATATATAGGTGAATATATTGATAATGTGTTTGATGACTGGTTCCACTATGCTATGTGAACTACGCTTTGTGAATCGCAATTGAGAGGAATGTGTGCAGTTCGTCCATCCCAAAATAACCATGAACAGTTTTCATTTAGGCTTACAATAATGTAACTACAGAAGGATGTAGCCAGCAACATTTTAGTCTGGCTGTACAGTACCAATAATGAAAACAATGACTTGAATCAATCCATGGCTTGTTTGTTTCGTTAGAAATCAGTTGAACAGCCAACCATTACGCTATGCGAATGACGCTATGTAAATCGAGTTATATGTCCCAAGTCCGTGTAGTTTGTCTATCTCAACATACTTAGCGTGCGCTATTTGAATATTCAAAATGTTTGCTGTTGCTTTATCTGAAGTAGACCCAACTAATCAAATATGGAATTTGTTGGCAAGTAGTTACTGCAGCCCTAAAATAATGCACCCTTTTCATCTAGGCATCTGATGAAGTTCAAAAAGGTTTTGGGATACCAAAATTGTTATCAGAATATCTGAAATATTCCAAAAAGAATTCCTAAAATGGCTCAGAAAATATTTTTGGCATCTTGTAGACCTGTATTTTGCTGCAGGTGCCTATATTATGAAAATCCCTCATTCAAACAGTTTGAAAAGAGAAAAGGACTTATTCTCCTGTTTTGTGCCACTGTGGAACACAATTTGCATTAAGAAAATAAAGGAAACCAGAGATCTCTGGAGGTCAAACAAGATTGTAGCCCAGCATGGACAATCTCAAGGCTACAATGCCATCTTCAGAGACCTTGGTTTTTCCACCATATGTAATGTTATCAAGAAGTTAATGTTATCAAGAAGTTCCACCATACGTAATGTTATCAAGAAGTTCTCTTTTCTTGTCCTCCCTGGACAAGAAAAGAGAACACTTGATGGAAGATCTCAGCAAAGCATTGTCAAATGGTGGAGAAAGCACCTTGATCAACTGCCACACAGATTCAAGCTGACCTTCAGACACAAGGTATGACACTTTCAAGTTGCATCATCCGTGGCCAACTCAGTGAAAATGGGTTGTAGTAGGTTGATGCCAGGAGACCCACTGCTGAGAGACAGGAGAAAGTTGACTTTTGGGCAGTTTGGAAAATGAAATAAACAGAAAATAATACATAATACATCTATCAAGAAGCACGATAATTGTGATCTATATTGTATTGACATCAAAGTATCAGCATAATATACAAAACTATTTCACAGTAAAAGAGATCATAGAGAAGATAAATGAGAAAGGAACAACTGAGCAAAGAGAAACCAGGCTCTGTAACAAAGGATGCCAGCTCTATGTCCATTGAAACAATAATTCCTCTCATTAGCACATTGAATAATAGCTTTAGAAGTGATTTAAAGAGAGTAATATAGTTTGTGGTGTCCACGTCTCTCTAGCACCTGCCAAGTGTCCATCACTGAAACTAGACACTAGAATCGTGTTTTCAAGACTACCGGCATAACCTCAAAGCTAGACTAAGTGAAACAGAACCTTAACGCAACAGTCAGGCGGCTTGACAAAGCTACCAGCCACCATAAACAAAATCAGGCACAGATCTTGATGACAAGGCATCTCTCCGCCACCAACAGAACAGGGTGTCATATGGCCTCAGCTCTGAAGCAGACACGCTGTAGGCGGTTTCTTCTTTTTGGACCACTGATTCTCACAGCATGACATCCCAGTCCATATCACCCCACTGTTTCCTTCCCTCATGACATGACTTTTGATAAAAGCTATTTGTACATCGCAAATTCACCAAAGCTAAGCTCAAAAAAAGAGATTGTGTAATCAAGGAATGAAATTGTTAATATTACAAGTTCACATTTCTAATTTAATTTGGTGGATTACCTGAGAACAAACTTTTTAATTTAAATTCACACATAATTCTCTGGGGTCTATGGAATGGCTAGTATTGTTTTGAATTCACTGACATGCACTGTATTGTGGGACCTAATATAGACAGGTGCGTATTTTTCTAAATCATGTTCAATCAATAGAATTTGCCACAGGGGGACTTAAATCAAGTTCTATATTCATCTGAAGTATGATGAAGGGACACAAGATGTATCAGTGCTCAGGTACTGAATACTGGTACAGAAGATATTCCCATTTCTGATTTTACAATAAATTGCCTGAAATGTATTAACATGTGTTTTCGCTTCATTATGATCATGTTTTTGAGTACAATGATGGCTTAATTTTTTTTAAAATAAATTATAATTACTTTTATTACATAAAATTTGGAGTGAAGAAGCGACACATTTTTGGTCAGAAAATTAACAATTTTAAAACAGATCTATGTGAAATAAATTTTGGATAAAAATGAGGTCAATACTTCCCAAAGACACTGTATATTTAAAAGGGCTATATGTATAAAATGTTTGTGTTGTAATGTATACATTTTTGTCAGACCTCATAAGTGGAACCTGACAAGAAGAGTGAATGTCCCTGACTGACTGAGTGAGCGACAGAGTGAGCGACAGAGTGAGCGACAGAGTGAGCGACAGAGTGAGCGACAGAGTGAGCGACCCTTGGTAAATAGCATAGTAGTTAGAGGTGCGGACAGGCAAACAATAGGTCCCGCGCTTACATCTCGTTACAGTTAAAGCAAATTATGAATTTGGATTTGTTCCGGATAGATAAAAACGTTACTGGCTACAACCTTCAGTAGCTATGTTATAGTAAGCTTAAAATAAAACGGTGTATATTGCAACTATTTCTGGTGAATTTTTTTAATATGCATTCATATGATATTTGGGGTAATATAGGCTAGATAAAAACCCATGGGCAGTAAAAGAGTAGGGATTTCCACGATTCTTTCATCTTGTCACTTGACAAAAAAGTCACTTATCGTCATCTATATTGACAGTAACTGTATCAATGTCATTCACAATTGAAAGACAAAAAATCTGTGGCTGTGTTAAGTTCATATTCAGTCTGGCTAGAAATTGCTCAAACTTTTTGACTATTCCAAGTAGCAAGTTGTATTACTGGCAAATAAGCTGTTAAAACGGACAGTGGCAAAAGCCATACATTTCTTAGATGCTATTTCTGATGGAGGTTAACTTAAGAAACGTTTAACACAACGCTCAATGGTGCCTAGTGGAATATTTAAACTTGGCGTGATAGTGTGCTGTAGTGGTTAAACACTGCCACTCATGTGGGAGACCTGGGTTGAAATACAGTGAGGGCAACAACATGTATCACTTTTAATTGCGTCCCGGCTGAAGTACACTTGCCTGTGTTCAGTGGACAAAACAAGCACTGTATAGTGTAGGTAACCAATGCATCATTTAAATTAATTTATATATTAAATGAAAAATCTTCACCAAGGAGAGCATTTGCATGTTTGATCAACTTCCCTTGTTAAATATATTGAGTGCTTTTGAATGTGAGTTGTTGTTGGCGCTTGGATAAACAGCAAATACCATTACAATCAAACTTGTCTCTGGTCTAGTTTTCCCCCCAATGTCTTTAGTTTTATGCTATCTAAATGTGCATGTAGTGTTTGCTGTCATGGGGGGGGGGGCTTACTAGCATGTCTTACACCATGATAGTGCTCCCTCCCACCGATGACATCAAATGCCCATCTGTTCTAAGGCTTATCGCTTCTCCATTACTATACAATGAAAACAGTTCCTTGTTATCTTAGCCCACTCTCCCTCACTTCCACTATTGTGTCTTTCTGATGGCAGCAGGACCATAACAATGTTGGGAGCCAGCTAATGACGTCACTAGGGCATAGCTTAGAGCATAGGTCTGTGTTCAACCGGGAGCAGCTGTGGTGCTGTAACTCTTTCACAAAACATACAAGCAACAAAAAATACTTACAGGATTATTATTACAGGATTTGGAAGAAACAAATAGACCCCGAAAGCAATTTCAGGGCTCCAGACTGGGACCAAACGGTTGTTTTTAAAAACAAATTGCGTGTGGCTAAATGAGACACTCTCCCTCTCACCCGTTTTGGACAAGTTGCTGTGCGTGCACAAAATTCAACAGGCCTTTAACATTCTATTAAAAGTTCAATCCAAAATATACAGAAGTCAGGTGCTTGATTTATTGGCATCATAGCGACCAATATAAAAAACAGATCAAGCTACCTCATCTCCCTACCTACTGGCAGACATCTCACCCCAAATTACTGGGAGACACATTAGTAATTGGTCTTTCAAACCTATCAATGGCCTTTTTAGTGATGTGTAGTTGGTGTTATTTTTAGAAATCCTCTGCAGTTCCCAAACTTCTGAGTTTGAAACATGTCATCAGTAGCTCCTTATTCTGAATGAGAGGCTTCTAGGCAGCGACTTGACCTTTCTTTGTATTGATTGCAGGAACTGGGTCATGAAGTGCTCTGGGCGTTACTCAAAGATCAGTGTCGGAAAAAAGTAAAACTGCCTATCACTAGTCCCTACTGGCCATGTTGACAAAATATAATGTATTTACTAAAATGTAAATTTACAATAGCTAAATAACCCCAATAAAAATCGAATTTCTACTAGATTATTGCATAAAAAAATTATGTGTTATTGGTATACTTTTAAACTGCTCCAACAGTGGTGGGAATTATTGCATTGTTAAAAAAAAGACCTGGTGCAAAGTTGCCTGAATATAGATATAAGGCACAGCATTTAAAACATACAATCTAAAAACAAACACTGAATTCAAATAGAAATACATTAAATTCCAAATACTTTTTTAAATTGAATTATTACGCTAAATTCTTTTTCAGGGTGCCACATAATTGTGCTGGTGCCACCAACTGAAAGACTGTTCCACCAAGGAAAATTGTCTGGAGCCCTGAATTTAGACTTTCTTAACAAAATGGACTGGAATACTTATAGAATATATATATACACTGCTCAAAAAAATGAGTTTTTTTTTAATCAAACATTAGGTCTTGATGAACAAAGGATATTAAAGATCAAAATCTTTACTGTACATTGTGTAATTCATTGAGAATAAAATTACATAACAATGGTCAATGGAAACCAAAATCAAACTCACATCGAATACAGAGTAAACGATTAAAATCACAGGCTGTTCCAACTTGCGTAAATTTCAACACGGCAACTCACAATGTGACACAGTAGTGTCTATGGTCCCCACATGCCGGTATGCACTGTGGGCATGCTCCTGTTGAGACAGTGGATGGTGTCCTGGGGGATCTTCTACCAGACCCTGGGCTTCAGTGAGCTTCTGGAAAGTCTATGGGTCTACTTGGCGGCGTGAGATGCACCAAAACATTACATCCCAGTGGTTTTAAATTGGATTCAGGTCTGGGGAACACGAGGGCCACTCATCTACCTACACACTCTGGCCACATGAGGCCAGGCATTTTCCTGCGCATTTCATCCAGGTACATAACAGCAGTCAGGGTACCATTTGCTAGCACATGGAGGTTTGTGTGACCCTCCAAGGATATGCCTCGCTGGACCATCACTGACCCACCGCTAAACCAGTCATGCTGGATGATATTGCAGGCAGCATAACGTTCCCCATGGCGTCTCTAGACTCTTTCACATCTTTCACATGCTCGGTGTGAACTGTGCGCCAGTGGCGGATCTGCCAATTCTGGTGTTCTCTGGCGAATGCCAAATTGAGCTGCACGGTGCTGGGCTTCATGCCACCCTCATGGAGTCTGTTTCTGACAGTTTGGTGCACACAAGTAGCCAGCTGGAGGTCATTGTAGGTCTCTGGCAGTGCTCCTCCTGTTCCTCCTCACACAAAGGAGTAGATACTGGTCCAGCTGCTGGGATAATGCCCTTCTACGTCCCTGTCCAACCCCTCCTCGTGTAACAGCACTTCTCCTGGTATCTCCTCCTTCTTCATAGCACCACATGAATGCTGCTATGAAGAATGCTCTGCTGTCGTAGAAGAACCAAACAGCGGGTCTTAAGTTTGCCAGAGATCGCCTGGACAAAACTCAAGTTTTCGGGAAGTCCATTCAAAATAGTCCAAAAACAACCTTTTTGGTTGCAATTAAAACAGCTGTGTTAGGCAAAAACTCGATACCACCTAGCACAAAAATAACCTTATCCCAACAGTAAAGTATATTTGTGCAAACGTCAAAATCTTGGCCTGATTTTCCTTCTGTCAATCTGGGTAACTGTATATCATCAAGGGAACCATGAATCGAGGTATACTCAGAGTTTCTTGAACAGAATGTCATGAAATCTGTCAAGGAGCTAAAGCTAGGCATAAAATGGTTCTTCCAGCAAAGCTTTCATCAAATCTACTAGCTAAGCCATGTATAACAACAATAACAACAACAAAAGCACTTGCAAAATGAAAACTATGGTTTCCCCTTGATACAGCAAAATATTATGTGCATTGCAGTCACAAGAAAGCACACATCAATTCCAATCACATTTGGTAACAAAGTCTAAAGGGTTGAATAGTGTGTGCGTAGGACTCTTTTCTCAATGTGCGTGCTCTAAGGTTGAGATTATACCCTAGCTTTAAACTAATGCAGGACACACGTGCACACACGCACACACACAAACGTTTCTCACGCTACCAAATTGAATACAAATGCAAATGAAGCATTCCCTCACAGTGAGGTGAATTGTCTGAGATAGGTACATATGCAGAAACTAGAGAGATCTGATAACAGATCACATTAGATTTTAGCAAATGGATGTGGACTGAGGTTTCTGAGAGGGGAGGGGTGAGCAGTGTAAACAGTTAATAGTCTTATGTTAAGGCCTGGCTGTGTCCTTACACAGGGAGAAAGGAAGTGTATAACACACACACGCGCGCAAGCACACACACGCACAGGCAAAAACAGGAAACTGAGAGCAACAGAAAGAAAGTAATGTTACATGAAATCCCTTTCTCTGTCTCAGACACACACACTTTCAGTTCTAGCAGTAGATCACACAGACCTAAGACAGGAAAGCTCAGCTCACCAAAAGTCTCCACACAGACACAAATAGGTGTCATGGTTATTTTGCACAGCTTTTGTCACCATCACCTAGCAACCAGCCTAGCAGTGTCCTGAAAAGCAAATCCCCTGGTTTGCAGTCCCTACAACACATAAAAAAACACATTCCAGATCTAAAACACACCCTTTAAAATAAGTATTTGGTTTATGTGACATAGATAAGCAATTTTGTTGAATTTAGGTAGCCACTGAACTATTTAAGTGATCAAGTAGCTCAGTGTGTTACCTATTTGGAATGTAATCCTTCAGTAATCAAGGAACTCCAGGAACAGAGCAGCCTACCGCACACACAAAGCCCAACTTTTACACGGACCTGCCCCTGAGACTTCGGGTCACATGGTGAGGTATAACTCCCGGCCCAGGTCATGTGATGTGGGTGACATGAGTAAGGGGTGGATGGGTGACCAAACACAGAGGAACGACAGTGTGCCTTATTTAACACTAATCCTCCATCTCGGATTAGCATCCTGTGTATAGTGTGTATTTGTGTGTGTGTGGAGTGTTGAATAAAACACACAATGAAAATATAAAGTGAAAAAAAAAACGATTTAGATATAGTACAGAAAGGTCACCAGGGAGAATAGGATAACTGACAAAAGAAAGAGGAAGCAAGTACAACGCTACTGAGAGGAATAGTTGCTCTAACACACAGTCACCAAGGTGCACATAAGACCTAGCACCATTTGTATAGGAGACCACTGTTTTAAATCAGTCAATTCATTTAGTAGGCAGAGACCTGCTCATTCATGCAGCCCATAACCCTTAAATGACCCGTAACTCTAGGTACAATTGACCCAGTCCTGTATGATAAATCACCATGACGAAGGCCAACGGACTCTCAGAGGGATGGGTGGCCTATTACTCTCGGGAAGCTGGGAGCATGATAACCTGACTGCTTGCTGGAGATGGAACTTGTGATTTCCCTCTCAGATGCTGTTTGATGACATCATCGCCCTGACACCACAGTTAACGACTTGTTTTTATTTTACAGAACAAATCATGATGCGAATCATGATGCAGCTGTAATACACACAGTGGGGATTACATTAGACAAGAGACGTGGACTATAGGGCAGCCAAGGGTCTCTTCTGTGTCACCATCAGTGAATGAATGTGTCTTTTTGTTATTTAAAAACATAAGAGACACCCCCTGTCTGAAGGCTACTATACATACATCAAAAAAGGCCTCAATGGAAACATTGGGGGTTTTGAACTTTGATTCAAATGCAGGCTATGAAGACTTAAGAGGTGGCTCTGTGGTCTAAGGCTCTATTGTAGCACTGCTAATTTGATCAGAACGAAATGTATGTCGACGTGTGTGAGGGAACCCCTTATGTGCACGTTCTAGTTTTGACTGTGCTGGCTGATTAACGGCTGGAAAGCCCCATGGGTGATGCAAATTGGCTTGTATTGCCCAGGGGAGGGAACACACGAGATATTTCCTGGCCTCATCAAACTAGTGAACTACAGCTTGAGTGCCTAAAAAGCTAACGGAGGTTACCAGAGAAATGGGCCTTCCCTCACACCCGCTGACTTACGCTACTTCCTGTTCGGACATGCAATATGGAAATCCACAGAATAGACTGGAGAAGATGCTTTGAAGGAAGGTTTGCACTGATCATCAACTCTCCCAAAACATTCAGGAGTTGTTTCAATGAGACAGGGCAGTATATAAAACTGTAAATGACAAAATTGGAGTAGGAAAAAAAAGAGGATAAAAAGTATAAAAAGGCCAGGCAATATTTTATTTCTTAAAATGAACATTGCATAGTTTGAATGGAAAATGACCTCTCCAACTCTAACAGTCAATAATGACCAATAAGATCATATGGCCATGTTTGCATGTCTCTCTCAAGCAATCAGAAGACAAAAAAATTAAATACTGAAATAAGAAGAGATCACAGAGGTTTGTTTGGGTGGGATGCTGAACAGCTAGTCAGAGACAAGCAGGAAACACTGTGGTTCAGCGCAGCTCAAATTGGACTAATCTGGTTTAGTGAATCGCTAGGACGCAAATCCAACTTATCAGGCTGGAGTAAAAAAGGGTGCAGGGCAGGGGTTTTCAGACTGTGGAGACAGGGTACAGCACAATTGATGGAGGGAGGTGTTTGGGGAATATAGGAGAGAACTGAGAGGTGAGGGATGAAAAGGTATGATGTACTTTCTTGACCCAAATGTGTGTCTGGTTATGAAGCAGACTCTGGAGCGGGGTTGCAGGTGAAACCCAGATGCAAAATCAGGTCACACTGCGTTATTTGTTGACTTATAAAAGGCCTTGGATTCAGTTGGTCACAAACTCCAATATAGCCGGAGTCAGAAATATTGGTCTCAGTGGAGGGACTGTCAATTAGTTCAGAAATGACCTTGCTGATAAGTGTCAAGCTGAGAATCATCAACTTAAATTCCTCTCCGTTGCAGGGCCGTTAAAACATCCAGACCACGGGACTCCCTGTTGTCTCAAACTGGACTAGAATCAAAAAAGACATTTGCAACCTTTGCTGAGCTCTCCTTAAGAGAAAGTGAATTGTCTCATCTTGAGGCTCATCTGTTTAAAAATGTAATCTTGAAAATACCCAGGTAGACCAATCAGCCATAACATTTTGACCAGCTGCCTAATATTGTGTAGTTTTGGAGATAATCTGACCCAGTCGTCTATCCATCACAATGTGGCTTTTGTCAAAGTCACTCAGATCCTTACGGTTGCCCATTTGTCCTGCTTCTAGCACATCAACTTTGAGGACAGAATGTTCACTTGCTGCCTAGTATATCCCACCCACTGACAGGTGCCATGATAACGAGATCATCGATGTTATTCACTTCACCTGTTATTGGTCATAATGTTATAGCTGATCGGTGTACATGTTCATAAGTCAGCTGTCCTTTTGATAAATATTTGATAGTGACTTATTGTTGATTCATGTAGCCTCTTCTGGGTCACAAAAGACTGAAGTGTTTTCATCATACACCCACGCTGAGTCACCCACCCGTCACTGAACCTTGTATCAAATAGATGGACCTCACTTCCAGTGCGTATACATTTACATTGATGTGTTAATTTCCAAAGCCCTTCTACATCAACTCCCTCTTCTACCTGTTTCTTTTCACCACTAGCATTAACCAGACAATCTACTAGAGATGCATTTTCAAATAGCGAATCCATAGGATTTTTCCTTAGGCTGAACAAGCATACATTTAAACTATTCGAGCAGTGATTGGTCTCCAAATCGTACTGTTTGTGTTGTATTTAGAGGTGTGACACAAAAGCTGGGTGGATAATTTAAATGTCATGGGAGTTTATTGTGCACTTGTTTCTCGTATGTAGCAGATAGACACAGTTTTTAATTCAGACAGCAACCTAAAGTGCATTTGATACGATGAACACTAAAGAGATGAGAACCAGCATGCATTATCCAATCACATTAACACTGCCGAAGTCCAGGCCTTATTGAGTGTTTATACTGAGGACCAAAATCCAGACAGAATCGGAAATGGCGATCCGTGATGAAGTGTACACGAAAATATCCTGCAAGTTAAGTGAGCTGACCATTATTCACATCGGGAAACAGTGCCGGGAGAAATATAAAAAATGAAAACAAGGTGTTACTTGTTATTTATACTTGAGTTTTCCACATTTGTATTTTGCACCTACATTTGTGGAAGTAGATAAATAGTTTTGGCACCAAATGTATAGTTACTGTTTGAAATCAGAACTCTTCCCACACATACATCAGCAGACTCATTTGCATGATCTTGGCAGGTCTTTAGACTGTGGTGAAAACACACACAACAATGGGCTAACGTAACCTTTTAATTCCTTGAAAAGTATGTTCCTGGAACTAAAAGTTCCGGGTACTTTTGGTGGAAACGCAGCTTAGGTGGTTGCTACTTTAAATCCCCAGGATATTTACAGAGTTAGGTAAGACTGCATCTGGCGTAAGTAAATGCATGGAATAGCCTAGAATCCATGCTTCAACTAAATGTGTTAGTGCCCCACACACTGATCTTAAAACTGATGCATTGCTCTGTTCAGGAGTGGAAAACAGTGGAAATTGATTTCTGTTGCTGTCTTGGCCAGGTCTCCAGAATACATCTTTTCACAGATGCCAGTACTTTCTAAAATTATATAAATGTGTGTTAGGGTAGTTTACTTAATTCAAAATCTACTTCCATTCAGGGTAGTTTACTTAATTCAAAATCTACTTCCATTCAACTGAGAGTTGAAAGAGTTAGAAGTATCATGAATAGACCTTTGCCCTCTAGTCTGCTAACAGCAGCTATTATTCAGGGCCTCCCATTCAACTCTTTTAAATCTCTGCCTCAGAACGTTCATCAGTCTAAGCAAAATGCAGCTATATTTTTATGCTAAGAACATTTTTATTGAAAACAATTGCAGTATGATCGGAGTTCCCCCCAAAATGATTTGCTATGTGGATATGAACAGCTGTATTGAACCACTAGTGGCAGTGTTTGTTCGTGTGTGGGTACATGTCCACACAAATGTGTTATAGCGATAGGAGTTGTTTTCTTGACACGCTTACTGTAGCATCACAGTGCTAGAAGGCTAACTCCTGCTGAGTCCTGCTGTGTTTTAAACTCTGTGTGATCTGACCTGACAGTACAGATTCATAGTGTGGACACACTGTATCACCCTGTTTCAGCACTGGGGACAGTATCATATACAAATATCATTAAGACCAGAATGAAATTGAACTTGATTATAATGATGTGACAAATAGGGATGCAATGGTAAAATGGGCCCATGGTTCAGTATGTATCGCGGTTTGTAGGTCACGGTCGTGGAATGAATGACGTTTTTCCGCTCCAGTAGCGACAGTGGCAAAGCAATGCTTGCAGACTACTCTGTTTACGTACTTCGTACCTCGTCATCGTATTGAACCAGTGTTAGTATTGGCACCCTTTGATTTAGTCTAGTTGTCGTCATTAGTTCATGAAAAAATGTAAGTGCAGCTTTGTGCGGAGAATGGACGTAGGAAATTTCCTAAATGGAAAATGCGGATTGCATGTGTTATTGTTTTAGCAGTTTAATAGACATGGCTGGAAATATCAGTTTAAAATACAAGAATGAGGGGAGAACAGAAGATTCAAAAACATTTTGATGTTTGACAAGCTAGGGTATACCCATGCCTCCAGGCACCACACCACGGTCTGTCTGTGCATATATCTCAATCAGCCATAAAATTATGACCACTGACAGGTGAAGTGAATAACACTGATTATCTCATTATCATGGCACCTGTCAGTGGGTGGGATATATTAGGCAGCAAGTGAACATTCTGTCTTCAAATGTAATGTGTTAGAAGCAGGAGAAATGCCTAAGGATAAGAGTGACTTTGACAAGGGCCAAATTGTGATGTCTAAACGACTGGGTCAGAGCATAACCAAAACTGCAGCCCTTGTGGGGTGTTCCCAGTCTGCAGTAGTCAGTACCTATCAAAAGTGGTCCGAGAAAGCAAAAGCTGTGATCAGGGTCATGGCCGGCCAAGGCTCATTGATGCACCTGGGGAGTGAAGGCTAGCCCGAATTGTCCCATCCAACAGACATACAACTGTATCTCAAACTGCTGACAAAGTTAATGCTGGTACTGATGGAAAGGTTTCAGAACATGCAGTACAACACAGTTTGTTGCATATGGGTCTGCCTAACCGCAGACCAGTGAGGGTGTCCATGCTGGCCGCTGTCCCTACAATGGGCACATGAGCATCAGAACTGGACCACAGAGAAATGGAAGGTGGCCTGGTCTGATGAATCACATTTCTTTTGCATCACATGGATGGCCGGGTGCGTGTGCATCGCTTACCTGGAGAACACATGGCACCAGGATGCACTATGGGAAGGAGGTAGGCTGGTGGAGGCAGTGTGATGCTTTGGGCAATGTTCAGCTGGGAAACCTTGGGGCCTGCCATTCATGTGAATGTTACTTTGACACGCACCACCTACCTAAGCATTGTTGCAGACAATGTGCACCCTTTCATGGCAACGGAATTCCCTGATGGCAATGGCCTCTCAGCAGGATAATGCGCCCTGCCACAAAGCAAAAATGGTTCAGGAATGGATTGAGGAACAACAATGAGTTCAAGGTGTTGACTTGGCCTTCAAATTCCCCAGATCTCAATCCAATCGAACATCTGTGGGATGTGCTGAACAAACAAGTACGATCCATGGAGGCTCAACCTTGCAACTTACAGGATTTTGAAGGACCTGCTGATAACATCTTGGTGGCAGATACCACAGAAAAGTATTCCTCATTTTGTTGTAGTTTTTTCTGTTTTTTATTTTGTAAGTTACCATCTCATCAACAGCCACTGAAAAACAGGTATTTAATAAATGTCACAATTAATGTTGTGACAAAAATTTTAACTATTTTGAACACCAAATCCAAAATGTTCCCACTGTAGATTTGAAAGTCAGCGGTGCCTCTGCTTCTCTCGGTCTCACTTAGCACTCACCATTGGCACATTGGAGCTAGCAGAATATTTGTTTTCAGTTTCCACTCTTTTCAATGTGCCCCTTTAGGGAGGTTTCCTACTGAGATGTCATTGCAAATTGTCCATTGGTTGTTTAAAGTGGAGGGGGTAGCGGTCACTGCAATTGCCACATTTTGAGACACTGCTGTGGAGTAAAGCTTGTCAGCCCTTGGGAGCCCCTTAATGACCTGGGGCTCCTAGCAGTTGCCTGCCTTACCTGTTCACAAGCTGGGCGTCTGGTTCTGTGGATCTAAATCTACAATGTGCGTATAGTCTGCAGAGTAATTCGCATGTTTTGGAAACTATAGGAAAACTGGCAAATAGTAACACTACGGTTCATGTGCGCATACTGAACTGTGGCGTAAGTGGCATAACGAACGCTTCGATAGCATACCGTGTACCGTGGCATTCCTAGTGAAAATGCATAATATGCATCACAAACACACTTCAAAATATTAGTAGCAAATCATGTTTAAGCTTTTGGCTGCCCAGGCCCCTCAAAATGAACTGATTCCAATTAAACCAAGGGAGAGGATAGGGAGAGATGTTGAAGAATGGTAACTAACTTGCAAGGTAGCATTCCTGGCTAACATTACAATGGTGATGTTTATGGATATACAGCTAGCTACATAACCAAATGGTTACATAACCTCCACAAGAACTACAGCATTTAGTTCCATACAATATTCATGCATTGCACTAGCTGCTATTACATGTATGATTCTACAGTGAATTGAGGCCCAATCTGATGCAGGGTGGAAAATCAAAACCCACCACCCACAAACTGCAGGTCAGCCACTGTAGCAGGTAGAAAAAACGAGCATTCTGTAAAAACATTCATGCAAAAACAAGCACATTGAAAACAGATGTTGTCAGTGTTGTTCAAATGAAGACAATTGAGCCATTTCCAGTGGCAGCCAAACATGTCCAAAACATAACACCGCCTCCACCTGACTTCACAGATATATTAGTGCGCTGTTTTTTTTCTTGCCATTACACTGGAATATATTATGTTTCATCTATCCACAATAGCAGTTTCTACTCCATAGGACATTCTGTTTTTGAGGTTACATTGTTTATGCACCTTGCAGTCCAGCCTCTATAGTTCAGCTGGTGATGTATTCAACAAATGTGTAAGCCAATACCATCCAAACCTACCTACTAGAGTTTTACAGATCTGTTGGACAGTTCTTCAGTTATTGAATGTTTATTATTCTTAAAATACCCTAAAATTAAAAGGTAGCACTCAGTGCCTTAATTTTCATCACTATTGTATAATTTCACATGTGCTAGAGTACAGAGCCACAAGTGCTAGAGTACAGAGCCAAAACAACAAAATGCATGTCACTGTTAAAATATCTATGGCACTGTCATCACCAGTATCACATAAGAATTATTTTTGGCTGGCTACAATTACACATGAAAAACCAAACTTGACAGCATTGCTATTTTACACAACAGGAAAGCATTTACCACAGGGAGAAGGGCAACATCTTTAGGCATGACATTTCTGGCCCACTGTAAACGTGTCAACTTTCTGAACACTAACTCCCTAAGGCAAATCAATGCAGTCACATTGTCCTTGTAGTCTTCACCAATCAGGGTACTTGTCACTATTCTACCAGAGCTCTACAACCCTGAATTGGGCAAGAGTGCACTGGCTAGTCTATTTAAAACATGGCACCAAGGTCTACATAAAAATTATTTGAGCAGTGCCACATATGAAATACTGGTATTCTGAAGGATTTAATGGACATGGACAATGAACTAAATGAAAGTCAATCACTGTTATAATCATGACCAATGGGTGTTCTGTTCAAACACCATGAACAAACCCAAACACTAACTATCAGGTTTATTTCTTCTATGGGTGTTTGAAGCTGTCTCTCATTCAGAAATGGTTTCAGCCTCAAAAACCAAGATTTCTTTCTTCTCCAGGGGACAGTGGAACAAAAGGCCGGCAGACAAGTAGACCGCCAATGAGCCAGCCACCCAGAAAGCAAGACAGGCAGGCAGACAGGGAGAACAGACAGACAGACAGACATAGGTTGTCTCCTAATACCCAAACTAGTAATCAATGTAGGCTTTTTTTAAAAGCAAAATTTTACAGTATGTGAATATTTTGGATTAAAATATAGAACCATCTACTATTTACTAAATCTGATGCTTTTAAATCAGACTACCTTAGTACCTCCTTAATATTCCCATACTGGCCACACGTGGGAATCAAACTCTGAACCCTGGTGTGTTGCTCTACAAACAGGCTACCCTAGACACCCTTGAAGAAAATAATAATCTTATGAGACTCATGTGCATTAAATAGCAGCATTGAGGGAGTGCTCAATTTGGCAACAAAGCGGCACCCGTAACCATGGAGAGATTTTTCCAAGATGCTGCAGCAATCCAAACATGGCTCTCATCTCGGCCCGGGGATCATTAGGGTATTCCCCAAAAACCATCACAGAAATCCCGGAAGGACCTTCTATAGTCTTGCTCATGGAAAACCAAACACCACAACAATAGCAAGTAATCGTAGGTACAATCATGTCCCATGATATGGATGTATCAGTAAATACGACATATAGCCCTGATTTGCTAACAATGTAAATGACTCATTTACAAAAATCATTATTGAACGACTTGATTTGTAGATCATTTGTACTCATACATACTGGGTTTAATCCGTAGAGAGAATTAAATAACTATTCTTTGCATCTGTCCCATTATAACAACGGTGAGCATATGGGTAATGCCAAAAAAGGGTAATTTGGGGTTTTAGTATGTTAGAGTCGATTTTCCACTTTTAACAGGGCTTCACATTAATTATTTTGGTCCTTCAGAAAAGTATGTCAAATTATTTACTTGTCCAATAGGAGAAAATACTTGTCCAAAACAGGTGATTCAAGTATTTTGATTACCTAGCATGTCTGCAATAACGAGGAGTATATATTTATGAAATCAAACCCAGGTAAACTTAAATATTTTGGATCTAATTCATGTATTATTTTCTCCTAATAACTAGGGAGAAATGTATGGGATTTTACGGAAAAGGCTCCTTTTGACCTATAGTGGTACTTAAATTACATGATGGCACCAAAGCCACCAACCTGTACGCATATTTATGTAAAAACAAAACGCATGAAAATGCTGTGTTATATTACTAATACTAAATGTATTCCCAGCAATTAGTAATGTGGTATATTGCAAAATGCCCTTTAACTTTTGTGACTGACTTAGTTGACTGCAATATCTGACACTTAATGTGCAAAATGCTGCCATAGTAAATCCCTCCCACTTGACTTTAAAATCATTCAAGTACTTAACCGGTTTATTAATCTCCACAACTTGGCATTCTGTACGACTTCAACATCTATTTGGTTACCCAGAACTGGTTGGCAGCAGCATCGAAACAACTTTAAAGAGCTGAAAATAATGCTTATTTCTAGTAGTTTATGCCTGTTAGTCAACATTCTGTCTAAGCTAAGTGAACAACGCCACAACAACCCAATGCAGATAAAGCCTGTCACTGACACATTGGGATTCAGCAGCCAGCATCTTATAGGCTAAGTGTGAGGAGAGGGTGTTAGTATGTCCAAAGTGGCACCCTATTCCCTGAATAGTGCACTAATTTTGTATCAGTGTCATATGAGACATGGACAAAATGAGTGCAGTGCTGTAACTAGGGAACAGTGCGCCATATGGAACACAAGCTGTTTTTGTAAGGTATTACAGTTGATTCGCCTTAAAATAGTCTGGGCAGACACTGGCCACCTGTCATCTGGGTTAGTGAGGCCACAGCATCAGAGATGGATACATGGCTCTTGATCCTTTGTCTGTACACACTACCTGCGATCTCACTCTCATCAAAATATGTTGTTGGGCTTAATAAATCATATCTGATATCTATAAATCCCTAAGAAACGCGTTACTGGTCAAAACCTCATAGATTGTTTTGTTCTGATAGGATTTTAGGTGATAAACTAACCACATAAGTGTGTATAATGTGGTTATATTGTCCAGGGTTACCATAATGCAACTAACCCACAGTTAATGAAGTGAGTTTGGTTTTAATCGTGTATTTTTCTTTACCATAGCAGCTAGTAAATGTTATAGTTTAATATGTGGACAAGCAAACTTACTCTCAGTTATCTTCTGCAAACCAAGTACGTCCTCAGGAGTGATTGCCGTGTTCGCGAGCAGTTCCTCCTCGGTGGTAACACGGACACCCGCGTCCGTCGAGTTGCACCCTGTCTTGACTTTCATCGCGGCAATTGTGTTTGGGTTCGCGTTGGTGACCGCCTGATCGTTGCTGTTAGTGCTGCTTCCTCCGCTATCTCCTCCGTTACCGCAACTGCCCGGATTATTACCGGTGGATTTCTTAGTGCTTGACTGGTCCTGGCTGTTGCCTCTGCTGGTACAAGAATAGCTCATTCTCCGTCCCTCCTCCTCCTATTTGCCCGGGCTTGCAAAATACAAAACAGTGGCCCTCCCTCCTTCCTCTTCCTCCCTCCTCCTCGGAAGGCAGCACAGCTGCTGTCTCTAGCGCCTTCCTTGCTTAATTTAAATCCCCTCTTTCCAATCTGAAGTAGACCGTCTGCTGGAGAGGATACTGCTGTAGACTACAGTGTCTGTCTCTCCGCCTCTTACTGGTTGAACCCACAGAAAACACAATGAATGTAGCCCTGACTAGCAACCTATCCCTGGTTGGATTGTCTACGGGCTTTTGCAACTGCCTGGTAAAGATAGCAAGCCAAAGAGAAGCGAGTTTATGGTTAGGTCGTAATCGAATAAAAAGGGGGAGGTGTGTGGATGTTTTTATGCATTCTCGAGAAAGTAGTCAGCGTATCATCTTCTTACCCCAAGTTCTGATTGAGATCCATTTGTTCAAAATGCAGCTTTTCCAAAAGCATATGTCTTTGGGAAATGCGGGAAATTAGACATCGGTAATATGAATTTATTTTATGCCAACCTGGCGCACAACCCCTATCTCTTTCTCTCCCAAAATGGTACGGTCCGTTCTGATGTCACTCAAGAAGTGGCATTTTTTTCTCATTTTAGCTGATATGATGCTTGCTTATTCCCTGGGAAAGGCATGTTTGTCAGTGGACCAAATTTATTGGAACTGGGCAGGTTTATATAATTATCACATTTTAAGCACGTGCATTAGTAAGAGTACTGTGTCTCGTTTTTAAGAATTGACTTTTTTTAAAGCACATTTGTATTTGTAATTAAACAATCACTAAGAAACTCCGGCGAGTTCAGAACTAGGCATAATCAGGGGTTTAAAACCCGAAAACACGACCCCTTTAGGATAAAAGGTAAACTGTCACCTTTAAAGAGGAATATCACCTTACTTTACCTACTTAATGTACCAATTACTAAAGTTAGCAATGAGACATTTGTATTATAAAATACATAACCTTCTCAACCGATACTAAAATGAGCGGATTAGAATTTTGACATCGAATCGACTTCTCGGTATTCGTCTTCTCGTCAAATACAACAAGTTCCAGCATTCACAGCAAACATGGAGACAAACTACCTAACAAAATGGTTATCATCTTCGCTTGACTTGGGCCGGCCGGCACAGTCCGCAACAACGTTTCGGTACCTCTAATTTTATGCAGCTTTCTCAGGCAAAAGAGCCGTCCGGCACACTTTCTTTTTATGAAATAGGCCTTAATAACACATACATTTTGATAAACAAATTCTAATGTGCGAATGGTCAGTTCCTGTACTTATTTTATCCCAAGCCAAGTACTGGTCATCATCGAATCCACAATTCTATATAGAAACAATACCTATTTTTGAAACAGCAGCGTTGATCATGCTCATGCATGTGGTGTCTGCACGTCTGTACTAAATACAAACAAGCGCAAAAAAAGTGTTATTTCACGTTGTTTGCCTGGTGATGTACCTCAAAACCCATGAAATCCCAGATACTGCCGAACAGATGTTATTGTCAATACCACATTCTGGATGTCACATGTTTATCACCCTGATACCCTGCTAAGAACCAAAATAAACTCACCTTTACCAGATTATTTCGGTTTCACAAGAAATGCGCTTCTGCTGCAGCAGTTAGGCCTACATCAATTAAGAAATGTGTTGCCCTCACCAAATTGCCCAGATAAGTTAAGTATGTCAGTTCATTTTTTCTCCTTACACTTCACTCTGGTACAGGTAACACTTTTCAGAACTCTGCAGGCACTTTGTGGTATTTGTTTGGCCATCCAGTTTTTTAGAACTTTCTTTGGAACTTTTTGTTCATCCTTTGTAGTTTGGCAGGTATAGTCTTCTGCAAAGGTAGTGGCTGACACATCCACACCTACCTCCTGGAGAGGGTGAGTTGTACAAATATTTCAGTACCCTTAAATGGGGGGACTATGTACAAATCGTGCTGTTATTCCAAAATGGTTTGTCCAATGTGGATGAAAATATACTCAAATTAAAGCTACTTTTACTCCGTCATAACTGCATAATTTCTAATCTTAAATGCTATGGTACAGAGCCTAACTGACAAAACGTGTGTCACTGACCACATATGGTGGGTTTAATCTGTTTAAAGTAAAATGGCTGATTTGTTGTTGAAAATATTTTGCACTGTTTGGCCAAAAGTAAGTCGAAGAGGTGTCCACATATTCAGATCAGATGTTCAGCCACACCCATTGTTCAAAGGTGTATAAAATCCAGCACATAACCACGAAATCTCCATAGACAAACATTGGCAGTACAATGGGTCATAATTAAGAGCTCAGTGAGTTAATACGTGGCATAGGATAGCGTGTTTGCCACAAGTTCGTTTGTGAAATGTCTGCCCTACTAGATGTGCCCTGCTCAAATGTAAGTGTTATATTTGTGAAGTGGAAGTGTCTAGGAGCATCAACAGCCCAGCCACAATGCGGTTAACCAGGCAAACTCACAGAGCAAGGCCCCGGAGTGCTGCCATTATCTGTTGCATCGTTCACCACAAGTTGAAGCAACACCAGCACAAGAACTGTGCATCAGGAGCTTCACAAAATGGGTTCTCCATGGCCAAGCAGCTGTACGAAAGCCTGTTGGTGGTGGAGAAGGCAAAAAAGGAAGCAATGCCAAGCGTCAGCTGGAGTGGTGTACAGCACCTTGCCACTGGACCTTGGAGAAGTGGAAACGTGCTCTGGAGTGATGAATCATGGTTCATTACCTGTCAGTCTGAGGGATGAATCTGAGTGTGGTGGCTGCCAGGAGAACAATACTTGCCAGAATGCAAAGTGCCTACAGTTAAGTTTGGTGGAGGAGGCATAAAGGCCCTGGGCTGTATTTTAGGGTTTTGGGCCTGTATACTCCCAAAATATTCATCCATATTCAAGAAACCTTCCTTCACTGAAGGCAAATCTAGGCTATAATCGGGATAGCCTACCAGTCAGTTTATGCGTACAGGGTGTGAAAAGCAATGTACCGTGTGTGAAAAGAAAGATGTATGGCCAACTTTTCCCAATTTTAGTGAATGCACATATTTACCTATCGAGCTGCTGTTAATTCCCTGAGGGTCAAAGTGGTGGCAGGTTAGCCTAGTGGGTTTAGCATTTGACCAGTAACCGAAAAGTTGCTGTATCGAATATACAAGCAGGCGAAGTGTACAACTGGTTCTGTCCCTGAGCAAGGCATTTAATCCTAATTGCTCCCGGTTCCGTGCTATACAGGAGAACGTGCTCTCAGTCAGCTTGCACATTAAAATATAGTTTAAAAAGATGTATTGATATTCAGTCCTATCTCAGTGTCTGCAATGTGGCAGAGACCTGAGGTTTGCCTTAACTGGGTGGGTTTTCAAGTAAGTGTGTAGAAAAGAGCACATGGAGAATTTTGTGTCAGTTCAAACCTGCATTTATGCAGGGTTTGCTGTATGTATGTAGCAGATGTAATTCAATGGTTCAATTAATTCAAAGATGTTTAATGGGTACTGTTTCAACAACGATAACTACTTCCAGGGCTGGCACTATCACATGTAGACTTTTACTGCTGAGTTTGAAGGGATCACAGCCTATGCTATTGACTTACACACTGATCCTTGATATTCACTGTGAAGATGTCTGGAATGTCACTGAGATTATGGAATGTTACAGCATTTTATCTGTTCCATAATGTCAAAGTAATTGTAGAATCTGTCCAGTCTTGGGAGGTAATGTCAACCGTGAGAAAATGCTGCACCCTAGAGGCCAACTGCATTTACTGCATAACTATTCAATTGACATTTCAGGCTTGTCTGCCATGGTTAAGCTTTTTAAAAAATGTATTTATTTAAAGGAGCACTGTGTAGAATTCTGCTTGTAACATTTACGGGACTGAATTGAAAAAATAACCCAACTTATCTCCTCTTTGTCCACCTTTACTGATCAAGACCAGAATAGTTAGAGCTAGTCTAGGGTGTTTTAAGTTTTGAAAGATAGTACTGGAAGTGTCTAAAGCGAGAATAAAGAGAAGTCATGCAAACGAATAAAGGGACTGGGAAAAACATTTCAATGGGGAATATCATAGGCACTCCTAACAATGTTGTAGAAAAATAACATTAGAAAAATTAACTTCAAATATTGGTCATTAATGCAAGTAGTACAGTAGTTCAGACAGAAACAAAATTGTAGACCGGCACCAGGCTGGGAAGACTGAATCTGCAATAGGTAAGCAGCTTGGTGTGAAAAAATCAACAGTGGGAGCAATTATAAGAAAATGGAAGACATACAAGACCACTGATAATCTCCCTCGATCCGGGGCTCCACACGAGATCTCACCCGTGGGGTCAAAATGATCACAAGAACGGTGAGCAACAATCCCAGAACCACACGGGGGGACCTTGTGAATGACCTGCAGAGAGCTGGGACCAAAGTAACAAAGGCTACCATCAGTAACACACTACACCGCCAGGGACTCAAATCCTGCAGTGCCAGACGTGTCCCCCTGCTTAAGCCAGTACATGTCCAGGCCCGTCTGAGGTTTGGTAGAGAGCATTTGGATGATCCAGAAGAGGATTGGGAGAATGTCATATGGTCAGATGAAACCAAAATAGAACTTTTTGGTAAAAACTCAACTTGTCGTGTTTGGAGGAGAAAGAATGCTGAGTTGCATCCAAAGAACACCATACCTACTGTGAAGCATGGGGGTGGAAACCTCATGCTTTGGGGCTGTTTTTCTGCAAAGGGACCAGGACGACTGATCTGTGTAAAGGAAAGAATGAATGGGGCCATGTATCGTGAGATTTTGAGTGAAAACCTCCTTCTATCAGCAAGGGCATTGAAGATGAAACGTGGCTGGTCTTTCAGCATGACAATGATCCCAAACACACCGCCCGGGCAACGAAGAAGTAGCTTCATAAGAAGCATTTTAAGGTCCTGGAGTGGCCCAGCCAGTCACCAGATCTCAACCCCATAGAAAATCATTGGAGGGTGTTGAAGGTCCGTGTTGCCCAGCGACTGCCCCAAAATATCATTGCTCTAGAGGAGATCTGCATGGAGGAATTGGCCAAAATACCAACCACAGTGTGTGAAAACCTTGTGAAGACTTTCAGAAAATGTTTGACCTCTGTCGTTGCCAACAAAGGGTATATAACGAAGTATTGAGATGAACTTTTGTTATTGACCAAATACTTATTTTCCACCATAATTTACCAATAAATCCATAAAAAATATCCTACAATGTTTTCTTCTCATTTTGTCTCTCATCGTTGAAGTGTGCCTATGATGAAAATTACAGGCCTCTCTCATCTTTTTAAGTGGGAGAACCTGCACAATTGGTGGCTGACTAAATACTTTTTTGCCCCACTGTACATTTGTCAGAGATAATACCACAGGTCTAAAGTGTGTGTTTGTGTGTTGAATTTCTGT
Organism: Esox niger; assembly: GCA_016801105.1. Classification (NCBI taxonomy): domain Eukaryota; kingdom Metazoa; phylum Chordata; class Actinopteri; order Esociformes; family Esocidae; genus Esox; species Esox niger. The sequence goes on from JACXGJ010000477.1 coordinate 56,900, forward strand.
CTGTATATGGTTGAGTATATATGTTCGCAGAGAGCTCCTCCCATAGGCTTGCTGACTGTGCTTCTCTCTTTGTCACGTCTGGTCTGCTGCTATCATCAGCAGAAACACATACACACCCACATAGACAGACACACATCCAGGAATATATGCTAAGGTTTTCACGCACATACGCATGTACGTGCGCGCGCACACACTGATCTGCTCATTACACAAACTATTGGCAATGCCACAATATGCACAAATCCCACATTTATTGAGAAAAGCACACAAGTTCAGACACACACACACATATGTACACACATTCTCATACACATTCACAGAGAGATAGGCCTAGGCAATGTGCTGACCTCAGTAAGCTGTTCCCTACACGTTCATTGTGTTGTGAGGTTACAGGAGTGGAATAGATGGATGGCTGTATAACCTCTGTTAGATGTTCAGCATTGTACTGCCCTACCAGTCTTTCTCCACACCGTTTTGTTCTCTACTTGTTTGCTTTAGCAAGACCCACAATGACATACGGGGAGGGAGTCATAGAGATGCAGAATAGACTATTGCATTTTACTACAGAGCTTTCCTCTCTGCTTGGTCATTGTACAAGACGGAGCTGGCCTGTCCTGCCTACTGAATGTATGGATGGGCTTATATACTGTAATTCAAAATAATGTCAGCTCCACAATTCATGTGCATTTAGATTCATTGTAACATTAAAAACAAATGGGGAAAAAACGCTGAAATTGAAAACGTGTTCTCAACTTGAATCTAGTTCAAGACGTAGTACGTCAATTTTTTCAGCGCATTGAAGTGTGGACATAAAATAAACCTACAGTGTATTTAACTAGTTACATTTTTTTTACTACAAACATATGAACAAGGCTAATGTAAACTGTCACTGACAATGACCGCTGTTTTTATTCCCAACCAAAGTTCGCAACATCTACATTACTCTAGACAACAGATCAATTGTCTCTAATATGTATCAGTGGCTAGAAGTGGTGTTTTTCTATCATTCTCTATCTTTCTCTCCATTTGTTACATGCAACACCAACAGCTGATCTTTGCCATGATGTAGGTGGCCAATGTCCACCTACACCATGGCAGAAACCAATATTCTATTGGCCCGTCATTGGCCTGTTGCCTCCTAATATTATAGTGCTGTCTCCTAAAAAAAAATCCTACCACCGTTACTAAAATGAAGATCGGTTGTTATTCACAAATTCCCTCTAAAGTGTCTTTTTGAAAAACACTGTAAAACTAAGCAATAAACATAATATAATGGTGATATCAGGCTGTTATAAAATAATGTGTATTCTTTTTTAGCTATGAGGCACTATGATGTGTGGTTTGCGTGTAACAAGTATCAAGCTGTTGTAAAGTTTCCCTCAAAGTCTATTCCTATTAATTACTTGTTCCCAACTTCAGGAAAACACATTTGTGTCATTTCAATCAAATGGATTTTATAAAGCCCCTTTTTCACCCGAAGTTGTCACAAAGTGCTTTTACAAAACACCTGGCCTTAAACCCCAAGGAGCAAACAACAGTAGTGTTGAATTTCAGTGGCTAGCAAAACTCCATATGGCTGAAATTTATGAAGAAACCTAGAGAGGAACCAGGTTCAGAGGGGCGACCACTCCTCTTCTGGCTGTGCCAGGTGAACATATTAAGAGTTCAAATTGTAATATACCCATTATATTTTGCATGATATAAATCAAGCAGCATTCAGGACATGAACGACACAGCCTGTTTTCTTAGTAAACAACAGCTGTGTTTGTTTACCTCCAAGTACAGTTGACGTGTTTTCCAGTGTCAGAATGTCAATTTGTATCCTTTGGCCGGTACTCCTGCTTGAACGACAAGTCTGTGAACTAATGTGTGTCACATATACAATGAACCCATACTGCATGTACAAAGCCCTATGTAATAATTTATTTGTGCAGTTTGTGTCCTTTCATTCTTGCTTTCGTGGTTGTGCGTACATCATTGCATGCATATGTGTGTGTTAACCCTCTCTCAGGCTGGCTCAGGCCCAATAACAATGGATCCCAAAGCAAAGTGCTGACGGTGAAGAGGTTGGGGCTGACCCCCTAGCCCCCGGGGCTGTATATAAACCCCCACACACACCTTCCTAGCAGAACCCTTCGACACACACACAGCACCCTGTTTAGGTAGGTCGGCTGCTACATTGCTATGCTTTAGTCTGTTTTGATTGAGAATAGGCACTGAAACATAGCTTTCAGTTATTCTAACAGATACATCGGTTTATGAAGGTATGAATGGCTGAACAGAAAATACTAATAATTTAGTATGTTTTTGGGGCATTAGGCATCAGATTCTGGTAAACCAACTCATAGGCTTCTTTTTATGTGTGTGATAGAGGTTCACATGGCTATTAGGACAGAGTGTATAGGGGTTGTTTTATCAAATTGAGTCTGGAACCAGTGCTCCATGGTGAAAACACTTGTGCAGCAGGGGACATTTTGGTCTTTTTTGGATGATAATTATACCTCAAATGAATAGGTATCACTTTATATGGAGCACAGCAGGTTAGTGAGACACTGATGCCATGTCAGGAAACTCCTTGAACATAGAAAACTTTGCTTAAAACAGCTTAGCAGGGCTTTGGTAGGGCAGGGGAGTTTCGGGGAGAGCCTTGTGGACAGAGCTTGTCAGGCCTCTGGCCCACGTCTGTCTAAAGCTTTACCTCCCGGTTTAGTGAACTGCGCTGTTCTTTATCTACAGGTCAGGGCAAATGAGGCAGGGCCTTCTCAATGGGAGCTTCATGGCAGAGTATGAATTATTGGTGTAGATGGCATGAAATGGCAGTAAACTGAATAACAAAATATATTATGTATAAGAACTATACAAAGGCTTGTGTTCTTAATTCATGCAAATATGTTTGCCTGTGTCTGGTGATGTTTTGGCGAAGAATTTCACTGTATACAACTTCACATGTTAGTTGAAGGATTATTTCAGTATTGATATTTGAAGTCTCTTCTTGCACTCTTTAGGTCATCACTGAGACAGTAGGACATAATGGCTTTGACCAACCCCATTAACCCCATGAACCCATTGCCCATGGGCCCATGGAAGATCACTGTGTACGACCAGGAGTACTTCCAGGGCAAACGTATGGAGTTCACCGCATGCTGCCAGAACATCATGGAGTGTGGCATGGAGAACATCCGCTCCCTTAAGGTTGAGTGTGGAGCGTAAGTTTCCCCTAAACCTTTCCCAAAACCTGGTGGTCTTGTAATAAGCTTTCTAGAGGAGCCAATCCTTGTCTGTCCATTAAATGTTTTTGTTTTTATTCGACCGTTCTTTTCCCTGTTTTCTCTCTTTCATCAAATGTTTTCTCCTGCCATCTTTCTTTCCCTTTATTGATTCCTTCATTCATCCAAATATAGCTGGGTGGGTTATGAGCACTCCAGTTTCTGTGGCCAGCAGTTTGTCCTGGAGAAGGGCGACTACCCCCGTTTTGAGGCCTACAGCGGAAGCAACTCTTACCGTATCGAGAGGATGATCTCCTTCAGACCCATCTGCTCCGCTGTGAGTCAATTTGCCTTTTCCATTGTATCATGTTCAACATTATCCACAAGACAAATGAAATCGACCAGCATAACCTTTATGACATAATTAAAATCACATTAGCATGATAATGTTGTAATTTTATACTTTTATTGCATGATATTTTATTGCAGGATATTGACTCATTCAATTATTGATAACACTACATTTTGTGAAAAATTAAATAATGTAAACTGAGGGCTAAAATGTCTTCTATCCTTTTTATGTTCATTTCTCTCACTGCCTCGCACTTTGTTTCCATTTCTTTTTCAGTACCACAAGGAGTCTCGTATGACCATCTACGAGAAGGAGAACATGATTGGTCGCCAGTTTGAGCTTTGTGATGACTACCCCTCCCTGCAGGCCATGGGCTGGTTCAACAATGAGGTTGGATCCATGCTCATCCAGAGCGGAGCGTAAGTACACTACTTCCATGAGTGGGACACCCTAGGGTAAGAACACTGCTAATTCGACTATTAAATATACTCAACAGATGCCAATGGATTTTGCACTACTTAGCTTTAACACAATGATCCCTACCTCTAGCCTACCGCTAGTACAAATACACTGACACAGAATAATTTTGACTGCTTTTACTTCTAGTAGTACTGTACATTATTGGCACAGGCAATAATACACTCATGTTTATTAGTGTAGTGTTATTACTACTTCAACAACACCACTAGAATAATCAGAACAACAATGACCAACTTAAAATTGCAACTACACTGTATGTATTTTGGCTTTTATTGTGCTTATATTGTAGGTGCTACTCTGACCTATTGCCAAGTTGATCCCAACTCCTATTTCCTTTGTCCCTGTCTTACTAACCTCAAGTGTATCTAATTGGCCTGCTGTTTCTTCTCTCTCCCTGTAGCTTTGTGTGCTACCAGTTCCCGGGCTACCGCGGCCACCAGTACATCATGGAGAGCGACTGTCACGGGGGAGAATACAAGTGCTACCGTGAGTTTGGCTCCCATTCCCAGACCCCTCAGATCCAGTCCATCAGGAGGATCCAGCACTAAGCAGGAAAAACTTTCTCCATCCCTCCTCCAACACTCCTCCTCTCCTCTCTTCTCTTGTTCTACTTCCTACTCCTCCCTCTCTTCTCTCTCCTTCGACCCACTCCCGGTTCCACTGGTCTGGTCAGTCCAGGAAGAATAGCGGGCCTCAGGTGCTTACCAGCGATGTCACATGTTCACTGCATTTATTATTTTTTTTACCATCATGAAAAAGAAAGGAAGAACGAATTGAAAGACAGACAGAACGACAGAACTGAGAGAAAGAGTAATAACATGAAAGAATCCATCTGCGACTCCTCCCAGATGCAGTCTGCAGCATAGGCGATAACACAACTAAACCCTTTGCTCCTCTTCGTCTACAATGCAGACCTCACCAGTTTCTTCCAGACAATCATCAACATCGTTGATTATCTGTCATTGTGGTTGTCATGGGAATCATTGTATGAGACTGATAAATAAAGAGAGAGTAAATGAATGAGAATAACTAGATGACTGACATGTGACTGTTTGTATTGTCCTCTTGCGCACGCACACACACATACACATATCCTCATGGGGTCCTGAAAAACTAATTTGCATGCTCCCGGCCCTAATCTTAGCCCTTAACCTAACACAAATTTTAACCCAACCTCAATAAAGTAACTTTTATGCCTAAACTTTAACTAGATGTAATGCCTAACCTTAACCTAAACCTAACCAAAACTGGCTGGACCTTTTATTCTAAGGTCCACCCAATTCTAACTCTAAAATGAATTGTAAGTTTGACCCTAAACCCTGATCTGAAAATTTACTTTCCCCTCATGGGGACCTAAAAAAATATTCCCACAAAGCATGTTTTCCACATAACGACCCCACAAGGTAATTAAAAACAAGGACGCACACACGCACGCACGCACACCGACCCACCATCATTGTGGGGAACCCATAATTCTCTAACCAGGAGCCCATAAACTAAACCTTTATACAAAAAAAATCTTAACTCCTACCCCTAAACCTAACCCAAAATCCTTAACTCTTCTAACCGTAATTCCAACTGTAAACGTTATCCTAACTAAAAACTGTTGCACAATGGTTAATGTAGATCTTGCGATCACGTAGCATTCATCTGACCTTTGATTAGATAACCGGGAGAAGAATCCAGCAGTGTGGAAAAAAATAGGGTACTTTTTGGTGCACCATATTTAAAAATCTAGAAAGCTCTGGCTTGAGGAACAATTTGTAAGATAAAGATGTAACTAATTACAATTTGTGTGTAAAGGTAATACTTCTGTCAGCGTTTTCGGTAGGTTTAAGGAAGGTGAAGCGGACTGCGGAGTCGGTAGGTTGGTTTCTGTTTTAATATTGTGAGCTGACATACGATCCTTTCATAGAGACAATAATACACAAAGACAAAGGGAGCAAGAGGGAACATATATACAGCGGGGAATGACTGAATGATGATCAGGTGCGCTGGACGAGACAACAGGTGCAATGAGTTGATGAGATGGGCGATGGTGTCAGAAGGCCAGTGACGTCGAACGCCGAAGCCCGCCTTCTGCAGGGGGAGAATGGGCAGTAGATGGCGCAGTCGTCACAACTTCACTTTAAATCTGCCAAACCATAATGAGTAGTCCATACATGTATCAAACTGAAGTAAATGTTTTTTCCATTTTAAACATGGGATATAATCTCAGTGGCTTCTCTAGAAATAATTTCACCGCAGGTAAATATGAACAAATGTTTTGCATAAAAACAGCCATGGTCATATAGAAAATAACCAAATTCTCACTGTGAAATATGGTGGTGGATCCATGATCTTGGGTTGTTTTCTGAATGCCCTGAGAAACATTTCAGGTTATTTGGTATAACCTCTCTGCTTCTGCCAAATGGCTAAAACTAGATCATCATTGCATCTTCCAGCCTAACAACGATCCAAAGCACACTTCCAAATCCACACAAAAATGAGTTACTGACCATAGAATCATGATTTGGCAATGACTATCACATTTCCTTAACCTGAATTTGATTGAAAACCAGTGGGTTGAGCTTAATAGCTCCACAAGCAAGGACAAAGGACTCAGAGATCTGTATAGTTTCTGGATGGAGGAATGGTCTAAAATATTTTCCTTATGCATTCGATCTCAAATATAAGAGATTACTCACAGCTAACATATTTGCAAAGTGATGGTGCACAAACTATTAAATTCAGGGATGTCAATAGTTGTTGTGCTTTAAATAAAAAGTGTACAACCTTTTTTGTCAATAAAGTGAAAAGGTACTATACACCCTGGAAAGTATTCAAGATTTGTAATTGGACACAATATCTGTGCTACATTTCAACCTAATTCGTTGATATAGGTCATCTGAATTGAACAATCCACTCAAAAGGCTTTGAGACCATTTACACAGTTGAAATAAAAATGCAATTTCCTTTTGACCGAAAGTTACTACAACCCTACCTTTACCATCACATAAAATCATGTGCACCGAAACTAGCACAAATATTGGCACAAAATAGAATGGTTTGAAGATAAAAATCTAAAGGACATTGAAACAAGTTTTATTGTTTTTAATCATATCAATTAAACATAGATGCAACATAAGCAGGCTCCTCTGGCTCTCAATTCTTAAAAAACAAATAAACAAACCCTAATAGGATGCCACCTCCTCAACCTTAGCAATGGGCTTGTTCCTGCTCTGGCCGTCATGGCTGGTTTCATGGAATAATCCAGATACGTGCGTGACGGGAAGCTTTGTTGATGAAATGAGTAGTGTGGTCCTCTCAAGGCTGAATTGGTAATTAAACAGCACATTCATCAATTTCAAATAAAGTAAAAACCACCAAGATAACTGTCACAGTGCAGGTGAGGCAGGACACATGGAGCAGAGTAAAAGGGTAATATCCTATTATTATTATTATAATTAATTTCCAACAAAAGAAGAGGCACACGGTAAACTGAAAGCTGAAGCCCAAACAATAAACCAGAAACTAAAGTGAAACATGAGCAACTTAAGTATGGCTCCCAATCAGAGACAACAATGTGCAGCTGCCTCTGATTGGGGAGAACAGAAAACAGAAGTACAGAGATGCTTAGAGGCATTCCCATGACAACACTATGCGCAAAAGTATTTACCCACTTAAAGATTTTAACACCCTTTTTGCTGAAAAAAGGTAACACTTCGGGTTGATGAGAACCTTGACCCAGGAAAGCCTGTATGATCTTCCCTTTGACCCAATGGTTGTGAGGAGCAAATCATCGAATTATGATACATGTATTTAAAGTACTTATTTCAAATCATTGTAATTTGTAATTGTAATTTGTATTTGATAGGGTTGCTGAAATTGGCTTCATATTTTGTATCAGTGTTTTATATTTTGTAGTTTAAAAATATTGTAAAATAGTTTATGAGAAGTCTACATGATGACATCATAAAAATGCTGCCTAGGATGTTGTGCCTACTTAATAATTTGCCCAGACATGTTGAGATAAGAACAGAAAGATGTATCTGTATCCGAAAAAGGTCAAGGTGAGAAATATATAGGTTGCCAGCTTTCCATCGATTTGTTTTTAGCATTAACTGCTACAAATTTTAAGAGTTCATTTTAAGTTTTGGTGTTTGTTTTGTAGCCTAAAGCTAAGTTGTTTATCAATTAATGTAATGTTCTAGCTAACAATTTGACCAGAGTAGCAGCCATCACAGTTAACATTAGCTTTCAGCCTGTTAGGTTTTCATCGGTTGTGCATGAAAAACGAAAATAATGAGGCGTTTCAGTGTTGTACATGACATTATAATAAATTCCCTCTCTCACACACACACACTCAATCGCATGCTCACTCTCGCACTCACACATATGTTTGACTGTTTTTGGTAGAACTTTTGGAATGCCTGGTCTGTAGTATTCTCTATTCGAGTTTAATTAAATGTTCTTAATACACTATTCATATGTAGTTCATATCCTCTATACCTATATTCTGCATTTCTCAATAAATTCAGTGGTTAGAGTTGGGTTAATACTCTTTGATAAGTGCTGTTGCTACTTTCTGATTATATTTCTGGTAACATTTAAAATATAACATATTCATAATTTAATAATTGTTGACAAAGTCCTAAAATGTTTGTTTTCAACTTCCAAATAGGTGACTAAATGATATATACAGTGAGGTGAACAAGTATTTGATAAACTGCTGATTTTGCAGGTTTTCCTACTTACAAAGCACGTAGAGGTCTGTAATTTTTACCATAGGTAAACTTCAACTGTGAGAGATGGAATCTGAAACAAAAATCCAGAAAATCACATTGTAATGATTTTTAAATAATTAATTTGCATTTTATTGCATGACATAAGTATTTGATACATCAGAAAAGCAGAACTTAATATTTGGTACAGAAACCTTTGTTTGCAATTACAGAGATCTTACATGTGCATCAATTCTTGACAAGGCTTGCACACACTGCAGCAGGGATTTTGGCCCACTCCTCCACACAGACCTTCTCCAGATCCTTCGGGTTTCGGGTCTGTCACTGGGCAATATGGACTTTCAGCTCCCTCCAAAGATTTTCTATTGGGTTCAGGTCTAGAGACTGGCTAGGCCACTCCAGGACCTTGAGACGCTTCTTACGGAGCCACTCCTTAGTTGCCCTGGCTTTGTGTTTCGGGTCGTTGTCATGCTGGAAGGGACAGCTACAACCCATTTTCAATGCTCTTACTGAGGTAAGGAGGTTGTTGGCGAAGATCTCGTGATACATGGCCCCATCCAACATGCACTCAATACGGTGCAGTCGTCCTGTCCCCTTTGCAGAAAAGCATCCCGAAAGAATGATGTTTCCACCTCCATGCTTCATGGTTGGGATTGTGTTCTTGGGGTTGTACTCATTCTTCTTCTTCCTCTAGATACGGCAAGTGGAGTTTAGACCAAACATTTTTTTGTCTCATCAGACCACATGACCTTCTCCCATTCCTCATCTGGATCATCCAGATGGTCATTGACAAACTTCAGATGCACCTGGACATGCGCTGGCTTGAGCAGGGGGACATTGCATGCGCTGCAGTATTTTAATCCACGACAGCGTAGTGTGTTACTGATGGTTTTCTTTGAGACTGTGGTCCCAGCTCTCTTCAGGTCATTGACCAGGTCCTGCCGTGTAGTTCTGGGCTGATCCCTCACGTTCCTCATGACATTGATGCCCCAAGAGGTGAGATCTTGCATGGAGCCCCAGACCGAGGGAGACTCACTGTCATCTCGAACTTTTTCCATTTTCTAGTAATTGCGCCAACAGTTGTTGCCATCTCACCAAGCTGCTTGCCTATTGTCCTGTAGCCCATCCCAGCCTTGTGCAGGTCTACAATTTTATCCCTGATGTCCTTACACTGCTCTCTGGTCTTGGCAATTGTGGAGAGGTTGGAGTCTGTTTGATTGAGTGTGTGGACAAGTGTCTTTTATATTTTTTCATTATTATTTTCATTTTCATTTTTTTATATTTTTCATTAACAATCAAGTTATTAATTACTTAGAAACTAGTTGCAAGCAGTTGACTCTCCCCCTTGAACTCTTTCAGAAGCAGGACGAGTATACGCAAGAAAAGATGGAAACAGGTCCAATAGATGTCAAAATTCAGTATCAAAATAAACTACCAAATACAGAAGCCACACCATGTGTCAAAATAAAATACAGCTTTTTTGTATTTCAAAAACACTTTTACAAGGCAGCATGAAATCATTTTGCAAACCTTCCCTCTATTGGCCTATTTGATTTATCCCTTCACCAGTACACGGACTGGTTAATTAAGTAGACAGTGCTTGATAGCAACAGATATTCTCTGCTTAACAAGTCATGTAATAAATCTGACATGTGCAACCAGTTAACAAATCAAATATTCACAAATCCCTGTAATCACCCAGATGAAGGTTCGTTTTAAAGTAACCACTTTAATGTTTAACAGTTCGCTAATGACTCATAACTGTATCCTTATTTAGTTACTTGGTTTTTGGGAATGTGTTGACGTTGAGGTGACGGAAGGCTCCGCCATCTCCTGCTTTTCCAATTCTTCCAACTGCCATGAACTCATCCCGGTCCCCTTCATTTGTCTTGGCCCCAACTCTCACACTCATTTGTCATTGTTCCATGTTACTGTGTGTCCTGATGCGTGTGGTGAGTTCTGTTTGAATTTACTATTTACTTTATACCCTTTATCATCAAGTGCTTGATGTTTTTCTGTTCTGTTGTTTTGTATTTGTTAAATAAAGAGTGCATCGACCACTACCCCTGCCTGCGCCTGGTCCGTTAACCCCACAACGTCACATCGTGACATTGACCACAAGCATATTGTCCTGAAAAGTATAAACAATCTATAGAGCTCTCAGTCTTACTCTCAATACTGTACTCAATGCTCAGATGAACTGTCTGTACTCTAGTGGATCTCCTTTAAAGACTGCAGAGATAGTCATTAATTTAGTGCAGCATCTTGAATTAAGAACACCGCTCTATCTCAGTCTTGCAGAATAGTCAGCCAATGAAGTGTAAAAATGTCTAGATGCTGCATCAGAGCTCTGCCTCTTTAACAGATGACACCACAGATAAACTATTCAGATAGTGTGTCTCATCAACACATCTTCCTGCCATTTTCAGGGGACTCAGCTATCCATTTATCAACATTTTCACTGAAAGCTCAGAATAAATCTTCCTTGGGCTCAAACAAATCAAGTTGATTCTTGATCATATCCTGATCTGACACTTGCTGGAGTTTAGTTTTAACTGACATTTTCTTCTCACACTACTCACCAAAGTGCAAGTGAAAGAACATTGAAACACTGAAAGATTTAAGGCCATCCTACTAGACTTAACCACTTCCATATTATCATCATCACCTATTAACTGATCTATCACAATCTTCTTTGCTGTTAGATGGCCCAAATAGGAAGTAGAACACCTTGTACCTGTGAATTTGACTGATGGTTATAAGATGGGAGAGTGCCTTGTCTCCAAAGCAGTTGAGGGTCTGAGGTTTTATTGTGACAATTGCCTCAGATGGCAGCCTTGACATCTCTGACTGTGGGAGTGTCTTCTTTTCTCCATCATGTCTTTCAGCACCACTGTCCTGGGTGGGAGAATCATAGAGAGAGATGGGGAAGTCACAGATGCCACTACTCTTCTCACTCTGGGTCACTGCCATTGCGTTCTGAGATGCTTAATTAACGCCTGCCTCTTTAACAGCATTAACAATGTTAATGTGTGGCATTGTGTGTTGTGACTGGGACTGTGGCATTTGATCCCTCTAGTATCCATAGAGGGGACCTATCTGTAGCACAGTGCTTTTAATCTCGTGTCTTGTCAAGTCTAGCCGACATCTTCATACCAACTTGGAAAACGTTCTTACTAAAATGGGGACAAAGGAATTTCGTAGTGCAGATCAAGTACTTTGATTAAGGTCCTTAACCACTGAAAATGGGTGCATATTGAAGGCCATGAATGAAACTATTGCTTGTGTTATATCTTTGTCCCAGGCAGAATCTGGACTGAGGGCAAATTTGAATACTGCTGGTATGGACTGCCGTACTGATGATAATGTCAGGGTGATGTATCTACAAAATGTGTCAGCATGCTCAATGCATTGCCAGCAGCATACCCTATTTCACTCTGACAATTGCAATCCACTGTATTGTTTTGGTTCATGACTCTCACTCCATCATTGTCAACAGGAATCCAAATTCTTTACTAAAAGGTGACTTAAGCGATGATGGAGGATCCTCCAACTCATCCTTCCTTGCTTCGTCAATGTCTAGAAGCTTTAGTTGACATAGCTGTATCAGTCATATATTAATTGAACTGGCTGTGTAAACGTATCCTAAGCCTGACCTTACAAAATATTATTGCGATAGGCTATGTTTTCCCTGAATTTGGAGACAACCACAGATGACAATCAAATCTACCTCAGCACTAAATCCCTCACCAACCCTCCCCTGTCTCATATCGAAACTTGCCTGGCAACAATAAAGACCTCTCTGTAGCAGAACTTCCTCAAGCATAATGTTGACAAAACTGAACTTTTACTATTTCGTGCAAATCCATACTAACCAAACCTGGCACCTTCACCCTCACTATTGATGACTCAGTTGTATCTCCATCCCCTCATGCACCAACCTTGGTGTCATACTAGAAGCCTCACTCAGCTTCGAACAACACAAAACAGACAGTCAAATCCTCATTCTTTCACCTCCGCAATATTGCCAAGTTACTGGTTTACCTGTCCCGCACTGCCGCTGAAACCCTAATACATGCACATTCATTTCTGCCCGTCTTGACCATTGCAATTCTCACCTTTCTGGCATTAACTCTTCATCTCTCCATAAACTACAGCTAGTTCAAAATTCAGCTGCAAGACTTATTCAGCTGCAAGACACACACAAAATCCTGGCAGCACATCACCCCCATCCTACAAGAACTCCACTGGCTCCCAATCTCTAAACGCATTGCCTACAAAATTCTTATTCTCACATATAAAGCCCTCCACCATCTTGCTCCACCCTATCTCTTGGACCTTATTCCCCAATACCATTCCTCCAGGCCACTCCGCTCTGCCACTGCAGGCATAGGGAGAAGAGACAACTGTGTTGTCAATAGTGAGAGTGAATGTGCCAGTTTTGGTGAGCGTGGATTTAGTGTCGATGAGTAATAGTTCTGTTTTATCACTGTTGAGCTTGAAGTTTTGCTGCATCCATGATTTTATTGTTGACAGGCAGGATTCAATGTGGACCAAAGCTGAGTTTGCCTCACATTGAACAGAGCCCTGGGGGACTCCTTATGTGGCTCCAGCTGAATTTGAATTTGATTGAGGGAGTAATATTGGATACGGTAGGAGCAGGTGTGTAGGAGCAGGGCTTGCCCAGCTGGAAGCTACCAACTGTTTCTGTTCGGGACATTGGTGCAATGCTGATTTGTGGGGTGTGAGCATGTTTGCACTACATTTCTCTACTCTAATTGTTGGACTATGCACCTTTGAGCATACCAGGTGGGCTGAAAAGCATGCTGTGTTTGGCCTGCTTAACAGGAGGTGATTAGGCACAGGATGGCTCCTCAAGTGCTGCAGGGATGCTGGGAGGTTCATTGGCTTGTTCTGCCAGGGCATTAGGGAGTTCCTCTGGCGAGGCAGGGGGATGCTCCTCTTGTGAGTCCAGGGCACTGGGCCTCTGGCCTAGCAGATTGGGCTCTGGGCCTCTTGAAGGGCATTCCCACATTCTTAACAGGGCTTGCATAATAGGCCTCTTGTCAGGTGCTGCCAGGGCTCTGGGAGACTCATTGGCACTGCTAGGACCCTGAAGACTTCCTTGAGCTTCACTGTGGCTCCTGCTCAGTCCTTGCTGTTCCGATGCAGCTGGGTGTTAGAGACCCCAAACATTGTCCCATGCCGGTTGGTGGGAGACGGTAGACAAAACCAGACAGCTATTCCCCGTGTCTCCAGCCTAGGGCTATGCCCTCTTGCGTAACACAGGGAGACACTAATTAGAGACATGGGGTGTGTTCAATGCCCTTATGGGTTTATATGAAGAACCAGAGAAAAGTGAAGGGAAGAGTTGAGGGAGAAATCAAAACCAAAGGTTAAATCACATTTTTGGGGAGGCAGTGACAATTCTGGAGCCGATTCCTTGTGAAGATTTGGATGGAATGGATGCTAGCGGGCATATGTTTGGCAGCTTCTGCACTCTTTGTCTCCGGGCTGTCTTCCTCCACCTTCTTTGTGTAGGCTTCCATGGCACCACATTCACCTCTTTACTTCTGGCCTCTGCCCCGAGCCCTTAAATACCTCCCCTGACAAGGTCTCATTAGGAGGCAGGTGTGTAGGGGCAGGGCTGGCCCAGCAGTAAAGCACCCTGAAGATTCCAGAAGATACCAGTTGTTTCTGTTAGGGACATTGGTGCAACGCCCATTTGTGGGGTATTTAGTGATTGTTGTTTTTGAAGTCCATTTATTTTATAGAGCTCAATCATTGGGGACTCCAATTTACTTTCATTGTTCTTTGTACATTTTCCAATCGATTCAACACATTTGGTGTTGATCTGAGTCTGTATCAATATGAACAGTGTTGTAAAGTGCTTTAAAATTGTTGGGTTGTTCATAGTGAAATGTTTTATTGCTAATGTCTCATTTGGGTTTGTGTAGGGTTTTCCAATTTAGCTATAAGTTGTTTGTGTTGATGTACTCCTCAATTAGTGTCAGCTTCTTTCTGTTGTACTTAGCTTTTTTGATTCTGAGTGCAGGAACTGAAGGCGAAATTCACCATTATTCAGGACTTTTGCCCCATCTCTCTCTTTATCACTTGCGCTCACTCTCTCACTTTGTCTCCCAGTTCTAAGTGCCTTCTCCAGTAAATCAAACCACAAAGCTTACATTCTGCATGGGCTGAGAAATTGGCTGCTCTGACCCCCCCTCTCCCAGCAAGCAAAGCAGGTTGAAAAGACTACTTTCACTTCAAAATGTGGTCAACCAGTTTTGCTCACTGGGCTGTGGCTGTGCATTAACAGAACAATGGGAAATGGCAATTGAGGATGACAGAGTATGAGGGAGAACTAAAGAGATTGATGGTGAGATGGAAAAAGAAACAACACAAGAAATCAATGCATAGGGAAAAGGAAATGGGAGCGAAAGAGATAGATATTAGAGATGAAATGAGAAAGGGCTTTTGTTTTGTAATTTAGGATTGTTTTTTCAATTGCTTTGGCCATGTTATCTTTCCCATGCCAATACAGCCCCTTTGAATTAAATTAAGTAGAGGGTAGTAAGCGGAAAGATAAAGGAGAGTATGTGTCAATGAAAAAAGGGGGAAGGGTGTGAAAGTAAAAGTAAACAGAGGCGCAGAGATGTAAAACAGAGCTAATTGCTTTAAAAGCCTTAATGCAGGAAGTCCATCAGTGTCAGCTTCCAGTAAGATGAGTAGACAGAGGGAGGATGGGAGAGAATGAGAGAGAGGATGGTAAAGTGGGTAAGAGAGCTAGACAGACAGAAATATAGAATGATCAGACAGAAAGACTCAAAGTGGAGTATTGATTTATGTATGTACGGACATGTGTTATCCCTCCATCTCCATTTGTGTCCTAAATGACACCCCTATGTTCCCAATGGACTTGGTGTAAAGAAGTACACAGAGCAGAATGCTAGGCTGCTGTAGAAGACATATCCTGACTGTCTGCCCATCTGTCTGGAACCACAACCACTTGTTTCAGTGTGGTTAGAAAGCTAACGCGCAGAAATAAACTGGACCCTGGTTCAGATTGTTAAGATACTGTACGTTCCAGCAGCATTACACCATACATATATCCCACTGTCCTTGGATTTGGGACCAGAATCTGTTGGAGGTGGTGTTAGAGGGTCTGTAGGGGACAATATTTAGTGTGGACTAAAGATTATGCCCCAAGCCAGTGAAATGGACATTGCCTTTCCAAGAACACATTTGAAACCTTACGTTTCTTATAGTGTGGTACATCATAACAAAATATCATTATTAAAAAATATGTATGTTCTCATAATACAAATTAATATCCCCTGACTCTCTAAGAGGTCTAATTTGCTTTTGAACAGGTGACCTAAGACTTCTGCCCAGAAGGATTGGGATATTATCTTTTGACAGGTTTTCTGATAATCATGTTTTTATTTGCATATTAGTTGACTGGAACCGGAAACAGTTACATGTATCTTTCTTCTAGTGCTTCAATTTAAAAAAATTGGTCTGATTGTCACCTTGTTACAGTAGCACCTGTAGAACAGGTCAATCGTAGGTATGAATAATTTGGTGGTTGCAATGTTAAGAAGCACAACTTCTAAAAATATTTTTACCAAAACATTTATGTTTTTAAAATTATTTGATGGGTTTAAATGGAGTATTTCATAAAAACGCCACACCATACAGACTGAAGACCAATATGAACCCAAATGTACATCTTTTTTAATTCCCTAGATGACTTATGACGAGCACTCTGTAGTTCCTGGTCACTATGTCAGAAAGAGGGTGCCATTTCAGAATTACTCCGCACTTCCATTAACAGACACTCTGCTGTTTTCTAGCATCCTCCACCCAGCCCTAATCACAAGATAATGAGCCAGTGATGTGTGGTTTCACAACCGGAGAGAGACACTTTTATATCATCTATCATTCTGCACCGGCCGGGCATAAGAAAGAAAAGCTGATAATTGAGAAAGTGAAAATTTGAGATAGAGACACACTGTGGATGTTTAGGATGAAGAGAGGAAGATCTCTTTTACTGACTGAGGTTTTTAGTCGCAAGGGAGGGTTGATTAATGTGTAAATACCTTGTATACCTTGTATAAATACGAAATAGGTGAACTAAGAACAAATTCTGAAAAAGGTCTTAAAATCTTAACTCAATAAACTCACATACAGGTTTACCATGCTTATTAAATTTTATTTCAGACGTGCAAAAATATGGCACACAACAACCATGAAATAAATATGCAGACAGAGGACAGGGTGCATACAGACAAATGCTGTAGTAGTTACCGTTAAATACATATTTTGTTCAATGGTTTCTATCAACCATTTGCGAAATCAACTCTTAAGGCTTTTTGAGATAGCCAAGTCCTGGACAAAAGAGAGGCATTTGTATATGCCGCAATAGAAGGGCATCTTACGTGGGTTTATTATCTCTTTTTACAACAAGCCATCTGCATAATGACAAATTACTTCACAAAGTTCTATGTATTCTCATAATATGTCATAGCTGAACCTCAAAATGTCCAATACAAATGGCACTTTTTGATATAGTACACTACTTGGGACCAGAGCTATGTAAGCTACATGTAAAGACTATGACGCAATATGGGAATAGTGTCATTTAACATGTTTTCTTAGAGTCTGGAGAAATAAGGGTCATATCAGTCTACTGCGAGCCACAGCAGATAGCACATTTGAATACTCTCTAGAAAAGGTACATGAAAGTACACTGGTATATGGTACCTGGTTTCTGAAATACATTAGTAATGCATTTTTTGAATAGATTAGTGTAGCACTGTTACTGGTACATTGTTTGGTCATACAGTACTTCATTCTGTTCCAGCGTTGTCTTGCGTAGAGTGAAATATATTTCACTGAACCTACATTCTTCATTTTCTGATCCAGAGAGGGAAGAAAACTATTTCCTTCCTTTGGTCTTTGGATCACAACAAAACAGATTCTCGCAGGATGTAAGTAATGGATTCTCTTTCCTTGGTAGCCTTGACATTTCAATGTTTCTTTCTTTGTTTTTTAGCTTGTTCCACCCCTCATCAATGCACCTGTTAAGTGCACATTCCTTTTATATTGAAGCTCTGATCATTGGGTTTCTGAGATAAAAAGAGAAAAGGGAGAGATGAAGATTGAGGGAAACAGTAGATACCAGCGTGTGTTTAATCCATGTCTATGTGTACAAAAATATAGTAAAACCAGTGAAATACGGCACCACAAGGATTTCAGCTGAGAGAATTCAATTTCTGGCTCAGGGGTTAGCTTTAGAGTAAGATTTACACATGGATACAGTGCTAGAAATGGGTTAGTGTGTGTGTGTGTGTGTGTGTTTGTGGTTAACGTACCTGAGACTATTATGAACGTGACAACTGCCACACCCAGTAGCATGGCAATACAGCTGAGTAGCAGAGATAGACGACCTAGCCTCTTAGCTCCTTCTACATCCCCTGCTTGAAGAACAGAGCGAGACTGGAGAGGGGGCAAACGAGAGACAGAGAGAGCGATAAACGGAAGAAAACTGTGTCATATGTTTAAACTTATATATGATAAGAGACAGACAAACACACATTTAGAAATAATTATGGTTTGAAACGAAAACACCCCATCTCGCCAAATCGTGTCGGCTTGAAGCTGGGTACAATGATGGTTAAGTTATTATTTTGAACCATACAACACCAAAAAAAGAGAATACACTTACCATGTGGGCATACCACAGCGCCAATATGTTTACCGGCATTGCAAGACAAAAGCACGACAGCACCGCGACCCACAGGTAGCTGGGCGGCTCGGACCCAGGTGGCACCGGTGAAAGGGGAGGTCCAAAGCTCAGACGCGACGGGGACGCGGGAGAGACATCGATATTCCCCGCAGAGCCCGACTTTAGCGGCGATCGGTGTCCGTTTTGTTCTCCATTCAGTGAGCGGATGCTGCCTCTCAAGTTGAGAGAGAAGGAGTCGCAGGTTTTCAGGTTGTTCTCACCAGTAGGCTCGGTGGTCACAGCGTTCAGGAGTTTCTCGGTATCTTGGAAGTCCGTAGGATGTGAGACTTCCCTCTCCCCCAGGTGGGTTTTAGCAAATGCGACATCCGTGTTGATAGCCATTTTATATGTACAAATTATGTTGACAGATCCGAGACAAGAACTAGCGCAGTGGTCAGCATCCACAACTGTTTGAACACATGATCAATTTAGATTAGATCAAATAAAAGTAAGAATAAAAAAATATAAGAATACAAATATAAAATAGTTTATCAATGAAATGTGTAATAGTTTATAAATAATCTAATAGCGGAGGTACGCTTTAGGTCTGTAATCGGTTCTCCAGTCTTCCCTGAGTGCACGGCACACCCTCCCTCTTCTAACGGAAACTGCCCTCATGTATCACAGCACTGTACAATCACCAGCATCCCCTCACTGTCATTAGCCACATAAAGCCAGACGCATGAGAGCGCAAAAACTGATTTATAAAACCACCTCGTCTCATCCAAATTGACGATTTTCGCGGGGTGCGTAAAAGCTCTCCAGTACGCAGCGCTGAAGTATCAGAAGGTAAACGCGGGCGTGCACGCGTGTTTGAAAGTAAGAGATAGCAGAAGGATCTAGACTTACATTTTGGAACTATATTTGATCAAATCAAAACAATTCGCTTGAACAGGCCACACCCGAATATGAAATAAATTAAATTAATTTAGATCCTAACAACAGCGCTTGACTTGGGATAAATGCAGGAAGAGACAACTCGCACATTAGACTGTTCATCAATATGTATGGGTTTATAAGGCTTGTTCCGTTAAATCAATCCCAGACGGTCCTTTTGCTTAAAAAAGGAACCGGAACGCTGTTTACCTAAAATTAGAAGTATGGAATACCGTTCCGGCCCAAGACAAGCTCTGCCTACCAAAATCTTTCTGGACTCCACCCAACATATGAAACACTGATACTTCAGTAGATCCAAACAGACAAATTCCTTAAAAATTTAAGATAATTAAAGGCAATAATAGACGTTTTATTTTCTGGTAGTACAAAATAAAACAATAACGCCATGCTCAGCTTGTTTACAATACCGCGATTGAACTTGAGTATTACATTTCTTTTCATCAAACCCCTGAGATCGGCTCCTTCTCCACCTACACTCGTGACACTGCAACAATAAGACAGTGTATTCATCATTTAGTTTAATACGTAATGTGTCAAAACTATCTACCTTTAATAAAAGTATTTGGGGGAATTCTGAGGTAATTTTGTGTTATACGTTTTACAGGCTACGTCTTGGTCTAAGCGCTCCGTTTTTTCCATTTTGTCAATTACATCGTACCACCTTCAGTCATTCCAGCTCTTTCCGTTCTGAGTCTTTGCTTCCCTGTACTGTTGCTTTATTTTCCTTATTTTATCAGGGATCTGTTCGTAGATCGGATGATAACCAATGAGGTAGCATTACAAATAAGTTGGCCTGCGTTTGCACATCTAGTTTGTTAATAGCAGAGGGTGCTAACTAAACATTCTCCAAGTGACAGATGTAATGGATCATGCCATTAATGCACCACCCAACAAGCAACCAAGAAGAAACTTACATAACGCCAAATTAATAAAGAGCTCAATGAAAAGCAGACAGTTGTTTTTACACAACTAATCAAACATTTAATTAGTTTAATTATCTTTCATCGACATTATTGATTTTTTTTATCGATTATTAGTTGCAGCCCTAAAATTGACATTCATGGACATTTGTTAAACATTTTGGGTTGTTAGTCAGCAAGATGGAAACATCTCTTGTCCTCTCTGAGTAATACAGTAAACTGTTATTGCTCCGGAGGCTCCCACTGTGTCAGCCCCACCTATCCACTTTGGAAGGGTTGGGTCAAAAGCAGTAATTACATTTTGAAGGGACCTTGAGTGAAAATTATGTAATCTCTTAATATAAGTGCAATCATTTCAAAATGAAATAATCTATCTATATATATATCTACATTGTAAACCATTTACATTTATTTTACTTCATGTAATCTCTTAATATAAGTGCAATCATTTCAAAATGAAATAATCCATCTATCTATCTATCTATCTATCTACATTGTAAACCATTTACATTTAAGTCTGATTCCTAAGTGGTGTTGCAAGTTCTTGTATACAAAATCTTTATTCTTTTTACAGAATTATTTCCACCCTCCAGATTCTGTCTACATTGTGTTGGTGGCCTTGCCTGCTACAATTCCACAGTAGGAGCAGTCAAGATGCTCCACAGCTTACCACATTGCTCAGACAACTACGAAGTTATTGCTAGTACACGCGTGCAGAAGGAAAAAGCATCCCACAGCCAACAATTGAGACCAAAGGCATCCAACCCACAAGGAGTCTCTAGAGTGCATGATATTTGGAGTTAAAGAACTATTTTCAACTCAATTCAAAATGTACCTCAGTCATACTTGGCAGTGTGAAGGGTTTCAACCTACAGGTTTTAACACTGTTGCACTAACCACATTATTCCACACCTATTTAAAAGAATCAACGTGTCACCAGGACATTGATTATACTAACCCTTTTTCCAAAATACACTGAACAAAATTATAAATGCAACACTTTCGTTTTTGGCAAAGGAGAAGTGCTCACTAACCCAGATTTAGACAGATTTGTGAACAATATTTGAGAGAAATAGGCCTTTTGTGTAGATAGATAAAGTTTGAGATCTTTAAGATCAGCTCATGATGAATGGGGGCAAAAACAAGTGTTGCGTTTATAATTTTGTTCAGTGTACATGCTAATTCTCCATAGCTCCACCTGCCAACCAATTGTGGCCTATGATGCCATCTAGTGTTTATTTAGTGCTATAAACATTTGGACCATTTTGACTGACCTGGCTTACAGGGGGCCAACCTTAATTCACACCACATAAACTATAAATAGCAGTAGTTTGACTCACGCCTACTTAAAATTTGTCTCTGACTTTACGGATCATCCCACATTATCAACTTCTTACTGAGCTCTTACAGCCATCATATTTGTAACTAAGGTTGACAAGCTGTGTGTCCAAGCATGTTTTATTAGCTCCAGAGTAAATGAAGCAGGACAAAAAGAAGTTAAGAACTTAATTATCAGTATGTAAAAAATATGAATGTATTTTAACAAGGTTTGTGTTTGTCACATTGAGATAGGTAGTAAATGTAATCTATAATCCATCACTTTGGTGATTTATGACTAGTGGGCAGGGCTTCCGGATTGATTTGACAGGTGGGCAGGACATCCGGTATGCTGGGTGGTACTTCCGATGTGAGTTTGAGAATACCAGTCTGGGCGTGTGTATATGTTAGTGTGGCGGATGCTGGGACTTCAGTGTAATGGAAGTTCTGTGTAGTTTGTCGTTAATAGTTAAAATCAAATGCTGTTATGTCACGGCTGAGCCATGATAACTAACAAGTAAGGCATTTCTACCGGACCAAGAGTATCACTGTGCAATTTAAACGTGTACAAAAAGTTCAACGGTGTCCTTATAGCAATTTTAAGCATTGGAACTGCTTTAGTTCTAACATGAAGAACAATGATGTGAAACAATGACAAAGAGGAGTAACCTTTTTGACGGATTCCAGGGTGTCTTATTAAATCCGTGGCTACTATGGAAGACAGCTGTTGTTCCAGCCCGGATTAGGCTGTTTACAAAGGAAAGACACATTATTTTAATTGAAATAACTGATTTGATTTGTGTTGCGGTTATAAACTCTAACAAACCACACATTTGAACTTTTTATGAATGTATTAAACAATTAAATGCTGGTGCAATATAAGGGCATTTATCTGTCTTTCATGTTGTCTGTTTTATATCTCTGTTTTAGTTTGACTGTAATTAAATCCCTGCCATGTTGGGAAAACAAATTTTTTGACCTTCTAACCTTGGTATTACCTTGGTAACCTTGGACATAACATTATTAATAATCAGCATTAAATACCTGTATACGCTTGGTCCTCTGTTGACACTTAGTATTTTTTTCAGACCAAGTGACCAGCCAGTTTGTCTGGGCAGTTGTGATCTTACACAACCTGAACAGATAATTTTTTTTTTTAGGTCTTTTTAGGCTTGTAGTAAAATGTTATTAACATTATGACAATATGCATACAACTAAACCTTTGTACTCTTTTTACCAACCAACAGATTAGGGACCTCCGGTAATGCTACAGAGTACATCAACATAATGGCTTCAGTTACGGACACCGCCCCTTGAGGCTGCACAGCGTCAGGGGATTTTTGTTACATTCTTTTCTTTCATGCTTGAATGCTGAAGGTAATACACATTTTACCACCAACTCATCAAAACTGTGATGTATTTACATGTATTTTTGAGTTAGAATAATATTTTAACCTGTAAATAGATCATTATATACACGTTAAGCTAGGGAAATGGCAAAAGATATTGCTAACAACAGACCAGACACGGAAGAACCAACATCATCATTATCAAATAAATTTGATTGAATGATTGAATATGGGGATGTAAAACACCCCTTTTTATTTCATAGATCATCACTGATGATATATAAGCAGAGTCAGCTAAGTAGAGTGAATGTCTCTTACTGACTCACTGATCAACCGACCCTTGTTAAATAGTGTAGTGGTTAGCGAAGCTAACACGCAAACTATTGGTCCTGTGTTCGGATCTCCTCACCGGCAAAGTGAAGTACGCATTATGAATTATTTCATATAGACGAAAACTTTGCTAGCTAAAACCTTCCGGATCTACACTGAACAAAATTATGAACGCAACACTTTTGTTTTTGCCCCAATTCATCATGAACTGAACTTAAAGATCTAAGACTTTCTCTATGGACGCAAAAGGTCTATTTGTCTATTTCTCTCAAATATTGTTCACAGATCTGTCTTAATCTGTGTTAGTGAGTACTTCTCCCTTGCCGAGATAATCCATCCACCTCACAGGTGTGGCATATCAAGATGCTGATCAGACAGCATGAGTATTGCACAGGTGTGCCTTAGGCTGGCCACAGTAAAAGCCTAGTTCCACTGGCTTGCAAAAGAAAGTGTTGATCAAGATTCAAATCCAGGTCGCCCACGTGAAAGGCTGTGTCGTTAACCACTATGCACAGAACTGAACATTTGCTGGGTGTCAGTAAATTTTGTCATGCATTAACGTCACGTCAAGTTTGCATATTTCGTTAGACGCCATTAACCATTGTGTTAAACTGAGTAAAGTTTCTTACTAAGTTTACCTCCACCACAAATAGTATCTATTAACTGTATTGCTTTTGCCACTGGCTGTTTTAAAAGCTTATTAGCCATTCATTAATTACATTGATACAATAACTACTGTATCAATATTGGTGACAATTACTGACTTTTTCGTCAAGTGAAAAGACAAGAGAATCATGTAGCCAGCGAAGTGTTTGACTATCCTGAAGAAATCTTAAGGCATAATTTGAAAATCCACCAGAAATAGTCGGAATTATGTAGTTGCATTTTAAGTGGAGTTAGCTGTTGTTGTGGTTCTGCATTGCTAGCATTAGCATACTCCTTGAACTCTGCGCTGTGTTGTGTCTATTTTATCAAATTTCTTATGTTAAATTAGTGTTTTTCCTTTCCTCCTCGACAATTTAGCAGAGCAGAGCTTGCACTCTGATTCTGTCATTGCCGACATCTCAATTTTCCCGCTCTACCAATCTGAGTTCTATTTACTATACTTATGTGGCCATATAACCATTGAGTTTCACCTAATCTTTCCATGACATGGTATCGGTGCGTGGTATCAGCATATTTCTACGTGTACATTATAGTATATTAGCTCACATTATAGTATATTAGCTCAGTATCGTCCCGATACCCGATACTGGTAT
Source organism: Esox niger (assembly GCA_016801105.1). Taxonomy (NCBI): domain Eukaryota; kingdom Metazoa; phylum Chordata; class Actinopteri; order Esociformes; family Esocidae; genus Esox; species Esox niger. The sequence continues at coordinate 81,524 of JACXGJ010000477.1, forward strand.
TGGTATATCCCTAAACAGTATATACTGCATAAAAATTACAAAAAACCTATGGAAGTGTTACCAACGACAGGTCTCATGTCTTAGGTTTCCCACTCTAAGACAACTGTCAAATTCCATGACTTTCCCTGACTAAAAAGCTGAATTTTCATGACCCATGAACAGAAAAACAGGTAACATTGGTGCAGAGCACTGAGCATACAAAATCCAGGCCACAGTATTTTAAACCCATCCCTTTGCAAGCTTAATTTACTAGTTCAGAAAATTTCAGTACATAACTAAGTTTTCACGGCTTAAACATACACCGATCATAACGTTATAACCACTGACAGGAGAAGTGAATAATACTGAAAATCTCGTTATCATGGCACCTGTCAATGGGTGGGATATATTAGGCAGCAAGTGAACATTCTGTCCTCAAGTTTGATGTAAGAGAAGCAGGAAAAACAGGAAGTGGAAAGATCTGAGTGACTTGGACATGAGCCAAATTGTGATGGCTCTACGACTGGGTCAGAGCATCTCCAAAACTGCAGCCCTTGTGGGGTGTTCCCCGTCTGCAGTGGTCAGTACCAATCAAAAGTGGTCCAAGGAAAGAAAAGTAATAAACCAGCAACAGGGTCAAGGGCAGCCAAGACTCATTGATGCATCTGGGGAGTGAAGGCTGGCCCGTGTGGTCCAATCAAAAAAACGTGCTACTGTATCTCAAACTGCTGAAAACTGAAATTCTGGTACTCATAGAAACGTGTCAGAACACACAGTGGATCGCAGTTTGTTTCAAATGTGTCTTGGTAGGTGATCAAATATTTATGTCATGCAATAAAATGCTAATTAATTATTTAAAAATCATACAATGGGATTTTCTGGATTTTTGTTTTAGATTCCGTCTCTCACAGCTGAATTGTACCTATGGTAAAAATTACAGACCTCTACGTGCATTGTAAGTAGGAAAACCTGTAAAATCAAATATTTGTTCTCCCCACTGTATTTCTTTAATTTGTTGTGGACCTGATGTGTAGTCACTCAGCGTGGATGTCATGCTAGCATGTGGCGAAATAGATGACAATGTTCACTTTTAGGGATATTTTATTTCATTTGTTTCAGCTCTTATGGTGTGTTGATTTAAACGAAAACCAGAATTAAACATTACATGCACCTTTAGTTATAACAGACCTTCCTTTCAACTGGGACTGCTACAGGCATTTTGGAGTAGGGCCTACACAATCTCCATACTCAAGTAGATCTCCTCAAACAAGGCAACCTTAAAAAGAGTGAGGGGGGAGACCGAGAGAAAGGTGCGAATGATAATTGATTCAGTTAATTAATGTCAGTATCGGTATCTTCAATCTAGAACCATGTAGATGGTTGCATGTATTTTATACTTTCTTATTGGAAAAGGCTGAGAGAGAATAAATCAAATAAATTTTAGATTCAGATGGTAACAGTATCTTCTAGAAAATGGAAGCAGAGTTTGTAAACTCACTACATAGATTGTATACTCACTACTAAATAAAAATAGAATGCATGTGAACTCAATTCCAGTTAAAAGCAGAGACCTTTTCAAACAAATTAGGGCAACCTTTAAATGAGAGAGAGAAGGGGGAGAGAGAGAAAGGGAGAAAGATAGAAAGGTGAAACAGAGACATGATAACTGGGAGTGGAAGAAGTCAGATGGACAGCCATCAGTTGGTGTGCCATGAAGCGTAAGAGTGGACATTATATCACACTGTCCAGATAAACAAGAGACAGAAAGACAGAACGAAATACCTAATACAGGCCTAAAAGTACAAATCAGCCAGTAGCTTTACAGTCCCATTCCTAAACATCCTAATCTGCTTTGAGCAGGACTTTAACAGAGTGACTTCCTCTGCATACATAAGTAAGCAAGTGTTGAAACTCAACAAATTCATCTCTGTAATACGATTTACAATCAAAAGTCTTCAAACATATATAGCAGTTGGTTATGTCGATTTATTCGGTTGCATGGGGGCAAGTCAACAGAATCAGAAGATACACTAACTGCAGGATGGGTTGCTCCCAGTCTTATGGTTACAGGGGGCTTTATGTTCTCTTGAGCAAATGGTTCATTCTTTGTTACAAAAGGTGTGAAAACTCAGGAGAACTGGTGCCAAATTCTAATGCCTTTCTTTTGTTTTCTCCCACAATGAAAGAAAAAAACAGAGACTCCCACATTTACATTTATTCAATTAGTTTCACCCAAGACTAAGCTCTTTGTCTACTTCTCAACTATCTCATGATATCCAGGAGAACATTTACTGGTGACCGAATATCAATTACAGTACACTCAAGATTATACTCTTGATCATTACAGTCAATGTAGGAAAGGTTAGCACACATTCATTTCTTACAGTTGATTATGATAATTAATTAACAGGATAGGAAATAACTTTGATCAAGATGCAGAATTTGGGCAGTACATGATGAAAACAAACACTGTATGCAATGTTGAAATGACATAGACCTGAAATATGCTTTTGTAAGAGTATGAGACACCCAAAATGCATGATCTCAACACAAGCATCAACACCTTCCTCTCCTTCCATATACAAAATATATAACAAAATACTGTAATAAGTTGCATTGTTTTGTAGATCCATAACACATAATATAAAACAAACAGTCTTACACATGTCGCTTGTGTCAAGATAGGCGCATCTATTACATGAACACAAGTCCAGGGAAAATGATACAGTAGTGGACAAAAACAGAAATTAACATCCTTATAGGCACAGTTTGGATTTAGTAATGAATAACCTGTCCAAATATAGTAACAGAGCATACTGTAGTACTTAGTATACAGTCCCCTCCAAAAGTATTGGAAGGGCAAGGCAAATTCTTTTGTTTTTGTTGGTCACTGAAGACATTTGGGTTTAAGATCACAATTAATTGTCTGATAATCACTTTGCATCTGTAAACAGGTGCTGGTCATATAATTAGAATATATTCAAAAAGTTGATTTATTTCAGTAATTGCATTCAAAAAGGTTGATTCTTGTATAATGTATTAAGTCATTCCACACAGACTGATATATTTCAAAAGTTCGTTCCTTTTAATTTTGATGATTATAACTGACAATTAATGAAAACCCCAAAATCAGTATCTCAGAAAATCTCAGAGAATATTGTGAAAAGGTTCAACATCGAAGACACCTGGTGCCACACTCTAATCAGCTAATTAACTCAAAACACCTGCAAAGACCTTTAAATGGTCTCTCAGTCTGTAGGCTACACAGTCACGGGGAAGACTGCTGACTTGACAGAAGACGACCATTGACACCTTGCACAAGGAGGTCAAGACACAAAACCCATTCAAAAATGTGGGGCTGAGTCACAAAGAGTGGACTGCAGCTGGAGTCAGTGCTTCAAGAACCACCACGCACAGACATATGCAAGACATGGGTTTCAGCCTTGTGTCAAGCCACTCCTGAACAAGACACAGCGTCAGAAGTGTCTCGTCTAGGCTAAAGACAAAAAGGACTGGACTGCTGCTGAGTGGTCCAAAGTTATGTTCTCTGATGAAAGAACATTTTGCATTTCCTTTGGAAATCAAGGTCCCAGAGTCTGGAGGAAGAGAGGAGAGGCACAGATTCCATGTTGCTTGAAGTCCAGTGTAAAGTTTCCACAGTCAGGGATGGTTTGGGGTGCCATGTCATCTGCTGGTTTTGGTCCACTGTGTTTTCTCAGGTCCAAGGTCAACGGAGCCGTCTACCAGGAAGTTTTAGAGCACTTCATGCTTCCTGCTGAAGACCAGCTTTATGGAGATGCAGATTTCATTTTCCAACAGGAATTGGCACCTGCACACAGTGCCAAAGCTACCAGTACCTGGTTTAAGGACCATGCTGTCCCTGTTCTTAATTGGCCTGCAAACTCGCCTGACCTTAAAGTGCATGTAGACGGTTGGAAAAGCATGGTAATTGTATAACTATGACAACCATTTCTATGTAAAATGCCATGATGGTGGTGCATTCCTTTTGAAAAAAAAAAAAAATGTTACTGTACTGTACCGAATAGATTTTTTTTCTCCAAAAAACATCCCTGACAATATGCCTAGGATAAATACAATAGAAGTTTGTAACTTTATTGTTTAGTAACTTTGCGATCGTTGCCCTGTAAGGGTTAGCGATTAGCTAGTCCCTTGTTAGCTGGCTTTGGTTATTAACTGGCTCCATTTAGCCTGATGCTAGCTCCAGTCAAGTATTTGTCAATTCCGGGTAGCACTTTGCTAACTTGTTCAGCCATGTTCTATGTGTAAACATTAAGGTAATTTTTAAAACTATCACTATCTAACCTACTTTATAAGTAAAGTTTTCAATGTGATCATAGAAAACATTATCGTTTATATTACTTAGGCTATTGTTCATGCAAAGAACTAGGTACTGTACATGAATGGATGTCCTGTATTAACCTTAACAAATTACAGTACTGTGTTCTTGCAAAAAACGACATGAGTTTATGTAATGTGTCAACATGAACAAATGACATTACACTCTGTTAATGCATTTGTAAAACATTAATCATGTTTGGGTTATCATTGTTAACCGTTTGATGAACAATAATGTACAAGACATGAACAATGTTGATTCGAGGTTACTATTTTTAATGGCTGTTTATGTACCCTAATGGTAAAGTTTTGCCAAAGTAGGATTGTTGAAAGTAGATTTTATTAGGAAACATTTGTTGGGTAAAAACAATGAAGGAAGTTTCTTGCTTTTGTTAAGGTATTTAAAAGTATCTGACAGACTTAATTACATCTTTTTGACAATATTTGAGTCCTAATTGTACCATGGTACATGAGGTCAAGAAAAATATTAATGACAATTATAATGGTCTCATGACAACCAATGTCAAAACCAACCACTTGACAGCTGTATTTAATGCTAAAACAAAGCTAGTTTCTTCAGGTTTGATAATTAGGCCTGCTATGACATGTTTATGACAGGTAATGTTTCTGACTAACTGCGCCACAGCATGGTTTGGCGTTTGCTCCATAGGCCCTGCAATGGGTGGTGGAAACATCCCAGCACATCACTGGAACCTAGTTTCCGGCTATCGTAGACCTCCAGCACAAGCGGTGTCTGCATAGGGTGTGTGGCATCATCAGGGACCATCCCACAAACTGCCCTCCTTCCATCAGGCAGGTGGTACAGGTCTATTAGTTCTTGCACCAGTAGGCTCAGGAACACTTTCAATTTGCTGTAATCCTACTGAATTCCGTGACCCATCACTAACCATATATACCCTTTGTACTACTGGACTCTGACACTGCCTTGCAAAGTCTGTAGTTTTCAGTTGTTACAGGTACATGTCTACCTCAGGAACCTCATTGCTGCAATTTTATTGTACTGTACTTGTTCTGAAGTGTCTAGGATTAACAGCCCCAGCATGAGGTATTAGACCATGCAAACTCACAGAGCCCGTGGCATCATGACCCACAGAGTTCCAAACTGCCCCTGGAAGCAATAGTAGCCAAAGATCTATGCATTGGGAGCTTCACAAAATGGGTTTCCATGACCAAGCAGCTGTATGCAAGCCTCACATCAACATACGCAATGTCAAGCATCGGCTGGAAAGGTGTAAAGCACACCGCCACTGGACTCTGGAGCAGTGGATATGTGTTCTCTGGAGTGATGAATCACATTTCAGAATTTGGCAGTCCGATAGATGAATCTGAGTGTGGTGGATGTCTGGACAACACTACCTACCGGAATACATAGTGCCTACTGCAACGTTTGGTGGAGGAGGGATGTTTTTTGGATGCCCCAGTGGTGTGGGATTGGTCAGATTCTGGGTTATGCCCCTGAGTTCCAGTGAAGTGTCACTGTAATGCTACTGGATAAAAGACATGTTAAACATTTCGGGGGTTCTAACACTGGCAACAGTTTGGGGAAGGCCTTTTCCTGTGCCAGCCCCAGTGCACAAAGTGGGGTCCATATAGACATAGATCAATGAGTTTTTTTGGGCCACAGACCTGTTTTTTGGCCACAGCATGTTTTACACAGCATTTAGTCGAGGCTAATCAGTTCCTTGAGGACCGGTGAGCATTAAACCTCCACATAAGTGTAAAACATTGTACACAATGTTCACAAGCAAGCTAGCTAGTTTACAATGGACACAGGTTTTACAAGAATTTATTACACCTTTTGATCTGGGTTCCTAACCAAAGCCACAAAAACAGCAAATGTTTCTTTGTTAATTTATGATGACCTGTATTTACTAGCAACCTTGCTAACCTCATATATGTATATATACACACCTCGATTTCACTTACTACTGGTTTTAAATCACATTTATTTTAGAAAGCCCTTTTAATACAAACAGTTGTCATGCTTATACCATGATCCAGCCTAAAAACCTACAGTAAAAACAAGGCAGCAATGTCAGGTAACCATAACATGGCAGATTCATAACAGATCTGACATACTATATTACTTGATAGCATACATTACACTATACCAAGTATTCTATATATTCATCTATAGGCCAATTTGTCTGCAATAAGTTTGATTTGTTATAGTACTATGTTAAAACTATAGTAAACACACTAATCCAAACATAGAGGAACACATACGGGGAATCATTATGTATGTGTGGGAGGGATGAATTTGACCCAAACTCCCCCTCCGATTCCTTTTCTTTGTCTTCTTGTTCTTCTTCCTCCTCTGCTTTTTATTCTCCCTTGGCGCCGGACAGAGCTGACCAGAGCAGTTCTTCAGCTGGCAGCTTTAGCGTGTTTACAGGAACATAAAGCTTGCCAGTGAAGAACTGCTGTGTGTCGGCCATTTAGGGCAAGAGTGAAGCACTGCAGTGCAGTGGCCATTAAGGGCGAAGTATACTGTAGGGTGAGTCAGCAGGAGTGCCTCATCAGCCGGGGTCGGACAGTGCACTCGGACCTCATCATCTTAAAGAAAGAGAGATACAGAGACAGTTTATTGTTTTTTCTTTGCCAAATGTGTTTTCACAGGTGCCAGAATGTGTAAGCAAATGGGTGTAAGAGAGTGGTTATGAAACAACCAGTATCATACAGACTTGTAAAGAACAAGAGGAAAAAAGGTTTTAAATCAGTCATATAAATAAGCATTGACATTACGTAAAATGTAGATTAAGTTATAGGTTGAATAATAAACATAAAGAAATTAGACTGTATACATTTCCAAAAAAACTGCCTTTTGTCCACAACTTGTTTTGACAAAAATCTCTCTAGCCCTTCAAAATGAATATTCACTTCAGTCCTAGATTAAATGCAGGAAATATTCATCCTCTGTTACAAGGACAATAAATTATTTGATTATGAAAGACAGTCGGCCTAGATAAAATACCTAAATTAGGTGGCTATTAAAACACAATCTTTATCCTTGCAAGAAACAACACCATTTGTTAAGCTTGGTTGAAAATTATGTACTTTTTTGTTTACATTAGGAGAATATTTGTTTTTGTAATTTTGTTATTTTATTACAATCCCCATAAACAACAAAAAGCAACAGCTACTCTTCCTGAGATCCAAACAAATAGTATTGTATATGAGACCAGATACCGTGGATATGAAAATCATTATTGTTCATGTTTGTAAATGGTTTATCCTAGCAATATATCACTTCTAGGGTCTGTGGTATGTTGGCAATATACCATGGCCTCTGTGTTGTGTCTAATAGCCCTAAGCTATGGTATATTCGTCATTTACCATGTGTCTTATTCCCTAAAAATTTAGCATTGAGCAACATTTATTAAGAGGAAAATAAACACTGGGTGTTAAAAAGCTTGAAACTGCTTTCTCTGGAGGGCTAAGATTTCTACATAGTACTTTACATACACCAATCAGCCAGAAACTTATGATCACCTGCCTAATATTGTGTAGGTCCCCTTTTGCCATCAAAACAGCCCTGACCTGTCGAGGCATGGACTACACTAGACCTCTGAAGGCGTGCTGTGATGTGGCACCAAGTCATTAGCAGCAGATCCTTTAAGTCCTGTAAGTTGCGAGGTGGGGCCTCCATGGATCGGACATGTTTGTCCAGCAGATCACACAAATGCTCGATTGGATTGAGATCTGGGGAATTTTGAGGCCAAGTCAACACCTTGAACTTGTTGCGGTGTTCCTAAATCCATTCCTGAACCATTTTTGCTTTGTGGCAGGAATACTGTTGCCATGAAAGGGTACACATGGTCTGTAACAATGCTCAGGAAGGTGGTACGTGTCAAAAAAACATCCACATTAATGGCAGGACCCAAGTTCTCCCAGCAGAACATTCCCTAAAGCATCACATTGTCTCTGCCGCCTTGCCTTCTTTCCATAGTGCATCCTGGTGCCATGTGTTCTCTAGATAAGCGACACACACACACCCAGCCATCCACATGTAAAAGGAAACGTGATTCATTATAACCAGGCCACCTTGGTCAATTGCTCGTGGTCCAGTTTTGATGCTCATGTGCCCATTGTAGGTGCTTTCAGCAGTGGACACCCTGACTGGTCTGCGGCAATGCAGCCTCATTCACAACAAACTGCAATGAACTGCATGTTCTGACACTTTTCTATCAGTAACAGCATTAATCTTTTAAGTAATTTCAGCTACAGTAGCTTGTCTGTTGGATCGGACAATTCAGGCCAGCCTTCAATGAGACTTGGCTGCCCATGACCCGGTTGTCGCTTCACCGCTTTTGATAAGTACTGACCACTGCAGACCGGGAACACCTAACGAGGACTGCAGTTTTGGAGATAATCTGACCCAGTCGTCTAGCCATCACAACTTGGTCCTTGTCAAAGTCACTCAGATCCTTACGCTTGCCCATTTGTCCTGCTTCTAACACATCAACTTTGAGGACAGAATGTTCACTTGCTGCCTAATATTTCCAAACCACTGACAGGTGCCTTGATAACATGATTATCAGCGTTATTTACTTCACCTGTCAGTGGTCATAATTTTATGCATGTGATTTGAATGCCCATATAAGTTCTGCTTATATGCCCATTGCAAAACTGCTAGGGGAAATATTGGAAGCAGTTCAGTTAGTATGGTATTAAAAATCTCCACTCAAGTAAAAAGGCCAAACAAAAAGCCAATGAGATGTCATCTTTGCGCCTTTGATGAACTGCCATGTGTCTCCATGGAGATGAGAAATTGTCTGTGACCTTAAAGCAGACCTAACAGTAAGTGTCAGGCAGCAATGAGTCAGCTCATTGTCGCGCATGTGCAAACACACACACACACACACACACACACACACAACTTGATTCAACAAAAAATTATAAGGCAACCAGGTACAACAGGCTTCATACTGACTTTGCATGTGTACACCTTACAAAGAAAATTCACAACTCCATTGCTTTACACACACATGCACACACACCAGAAAATACTAGGCCCTGTACAAAAGTGTCTGAGGGCCCCTCCACACATCATGGCCCTATATACTGAGTACCCCTTTCCCCACCGGTGCACTCACACATTACAAAAAGCTTTGGACTGCCTATGCTGTATGTTGAACACTACCTCACATGGAAATGGGAGCAGGCTGAATTCAAACCACTTCACTGACTTTCTCCATAGAGAAACTTCAGAGCAGAGTTTCCTAAGTTGCTGATGTTCTGGGAACCACGAAATCACTGTTGAAATTAAATTGTCATAAAGTATCTTGTCAGTTACAATTGGTACACTTTTGCACAATATAAATATTAACAATTTGTATTGTGAAAAAAAATCTCAAAAAAGTAATGCTACACAAAACATCACAGTATAACACCAATTCAATTAAACTTCAGGTATATCAGTCTGTCCAGTTAGGAATCATAAGCGGTTGTGAATCAATGTCTGTTTTGGTGCAAATGAAAGTGACAACAGGTGGGGGCCATACACATGACGCTCCATTTCTTGGAGTGTACACTTCACAGCCCTTTTCACAAAGCAAATTGTCATAATATACAGTGCAGTTACTATGTAAGTGTACATTAACAAGTGTAGTGGACTTTGCTTGGCACTCCATCAATTTGGATTTGAAATGGTACAATTATGATGAGCTTAAAGTACAGACTGTCCGATTTAACTGGAAGGTATTTGTATCCATTTCCAATTAACCATTTAGAAATAATAGCAGACCAGAATTCAATTAAGAATGCTTTTGACTAGCTGAAGACAAGACTAGTAAGACAAGGCAAAAATGCCCTGAATAACAGAACAAACACTGGCTGTAGTACAGGCCTGACAGAATAAATCAGGAACATATACTTTTATTTCAATGTTGCAAGCAAGTTCATAACATGATAACTTTATTTAAAATTTTGTCAATATGGGGTACTATACAGTCCCCTTCAAAAGTATTGGAACGGCAGGGCAAATACCTTTGTTTTTGTTGGTCACTGAAGACATTTGGGTTTAAGATCAAAAGATGAGTATGAGACCTTGGCACCAACCGTGTCATAGCATTTAAAATTTGAAACTAACAATTTTTCTTGCGTCTACATAAGTAATCCTGTATTGACACATTGACACATTCACAGTTTGTGCACTGCTATGTCTGAAATAAATATGTAAAAATTATAAGTGTGCAGATAGTTAAACAGACAATGCCAATGCGAAAAGCCCATTATCGATTGAGCTGGCAATCAAATATGGTCTAGAGACATCAGTGGGCCTTTGTAGAAAAATATTTCAGGTATTCCAGAAAACTGGATTTGTTACTTAGCGAGCTCTGTCAAACCCAATCTTGAGCAAATTCTGGGTTTTTGGCTCCAGCAGAAATGCAGAAAGTGTTGCCTAATTAGAAACTGCAGCAACAAATACTCTGAACAATACAATCTACCTACTTGGTTAAGGGGATCTTATCTAATGAATGTGAATAAAAACAGAGCTCACCCACCAAATACTGTAGATTCTATTCCACCATAATGTCCTGTCCCTTTGCAGAAAATCCAGTCGACATTGCAGCCTGCACTGTACAATGTGCGTTAAAAATTGAACAAATGAAATGACACTAGTAGACCTTTTGACCATTCAAAAGTGTATTTGTGAATGTGTGGAAATATTATTACAATCAATTATTTAACCTATATAGTTTCAATGTAAACAAACACAGCTTTGCTTTGACTATACCATTTCTTCAGGAACCAAAAAAACTGAGTGACTCACTGGTGAAGAAAAGCAGTGTGTGTTCAGGGAACTCAGAATTTGTTGAGTCATTTTTTTGCAATACCCCCGATATTCTCTATACCAATTGAACTCTATTTAAAAGAGAATGTTATACTGGGAAGCATATTGAAATCAACTGCTGCCTTTATGAACTCAGACTTCAAGAACAACATTTTGACTACGTAATATTGAGGAAAAAAATGCTGCGCTTCATAAATGATACAGAATTTAGTTTTTTTGTTTTGTTTGTGATTTGCTTAAAACAAAACACTAAAGACATCCCATTAATTTAAAGGTTCACATTCAGTTGTCTACATTGCTCTTCCATTCTCACTGCTACTGTCACCCATCTCTCTTGATCTTTACTATTCTATTGTCTCTCCATTCCTCTAAACATCTCTTTCTTCCTCATGACTTTCTCCTTGCCGTTTTCAGCCTCCCTCCCCCATTCAATCGGTCATATCAGAAAATCCTGCATTCCTGGCATTCCGGTTGCGTATGTTCGAAATTCCATCCGTCTGCTGTGGCCTCTGTAGGCTGTGGCTCATCCACTCCCTAAAATCTATCCATCCCTCCATACATCCATCCAGCTGTACTGGCATGCAGAACCGCTCTTCATCTTCCCTTCTCATCAATCCTCCCCCAGTCTATCAGTTTCCTTACTGTCATCCATCTCGTCTATCATTACCCTTCATATTGCCCCATCTCTGCTCCTCCAGTGTTCTTGCTTTCACTTGGTTCTTGTTGTGTATCACTTCTCAGATTTTTCCACCCATTTTAGCTTCCCCTCCTCCTCTCTCTAGCTCTCCGTACTGGGTGAATCATCAGCCAGACAAGGCCACAGTACAGAGGAATGAGGAGACCTTGAGACAGTCAGACAGACGAGAGCGAGAGAGAGCGTGAGAGAGAGAGTGACACGCAGACAGACAGGCCAACATACAGGCAGACTGACTTGACTCAGGCCTTGACTCAGGCCTTGACTCAGAAGTCCCTGAAATACAACCAAACGGTAAACTTAATGCAGTAATTACATGGAATAATTAAAGCTGTTGTTAAGCCAAGAGACCAGACTGACCCATACAACAGTTGATACACCTGGACTAACAAATACACACACGCGCACATAACTTGTTCATCAACATGCACATCAGTGACAGCTGCAGAGTGACTTGAAGTATTGTAAGTCTATTGTAAGGTGTTATGAAGCTAATAACGGTGTTACAACCTGTTAAATATAGGGTTTGTAAAGGTACAGTCTAAGCTCACTAGGATATCAGTGACCTACGTCAGTAAACACTCAGTATGCAAATAAGGACACGCTGTACATGTTCACACACTGTGTGCCCTATTGAATAACACGTTCAGGATAGGAATACATTATGTCACATAAAATTAGCGTGTTCAATACAGTCCTGTACAGCCTACAAAGTTGTTATGAGAACAAATTTGTCAAATTTGTGAAAATCAGACAGAGTATAATGAATAATAATGCAGTTGATTGAGAATTTGTACTGAATTAGGTTTTAGGTTTCTAGCTATAGAACTCCAAGTTACCATTTTCCCCAATGACCGTAAGGTTGTGTGTCCTTAGAGTCACATTTATTACCATCTTAAAGGATAAACTGATCCTTTATCAGCAGCCCTCCTTGTACAAAAGGCTTCATAAATATAGGGCCAGGTACGTTTTGACTCCGGGATGTGGCTGTGAGTGACCTAGGCTACGAAGCAACATACGTTTCATAGTACACATAGCTTACAGAAAATGCAAGAAGCAATGCAGCCTACAAGAGGCCTAGTCCATCTAACTCAAACACAAAATGTACAATGGTGTTGAGTAGCCTGTATTTTGCCACTGAAGCTTCATCATTAATCTTTATTAAAAATGACTAGAAAATAAAGAATGATATACATTAACACAAAGGAGTATGCCTCGTTTTATTTGGTAGCTTAAATTTGGCTTTTTATGATATTACGATGCTCCAGTCTGTCCACACTTAAACGCAGTGTAAAACGTTGGGTTAAAAAGCCATATTCGATGTTTGCTCTACTATTAACATAACTAAAAGCGAAAATGACCAGAATAAATCTGCACTTAATGTTTTAAATTCATCTTTCAATTTATTTTTTATTTCGACAAAATGGCCAAACTAAGAAATTTCCATTAAACTTACTCGCCGGTCAATTAGTTTGTATTGACTTTCAATTTCCTCATATTCGCTTCAGACACTTGCCGTAGCCCCCCAACCCCATAAACAACCCTCGACTAGCGGATAGTCTACTATTCCGGTCTCGTTCGGTGAGAAGAGGACGAGAAAACAAGCCTGGCTATTGTTTAAATTCTGTCTTGTTAAGGTCAGGATTCTACAGTGGCCCTGTAAATGTATTGTGTTATGTTACGCAATAGATGAGCCATTATAGCCAATATATAACGAACTCAATCGTTTGACACAAATCGACCTGGACAACTAACATGTGAGTGAAGTATTACTCCATGGCTGGGAGTTTTCGGCTAAAGTATATTTTAATCATGAGGGATAGGCTAAACTCGACCGGATCTTTAAGGTAGCTTAGGATATGCACACGAGAGCTTGTGAAACGCGGACTGTTCATCGATTTGTTGTTCAATGTTTATCCTTGCCAGGACTGAATGGGTGTTTCCCGGTTAGGCCAAGTCCGGCTTAGGCCTCGTTGAACTTATATGGGCATTCAAATCACATGCATTAGAAATATTTTATCATAAGCCCAGCTACTACACATGATATGCATGCATTTGTAGTACAGTTATTTGGTTTCACAAACAGGGTCGGCTCGACGTACGCCGATGAAATTATTTACACAAACAGGCAGCTCGTGATATAATAGAACAAATTCCTGCTTGCGGTGAAACCCCAGATGAGCGATTATGTAAGATTATATCCGTCGACCGCTGGACGGAGAAACGGGACAAAGTCCTGGCACGGATCGAAGTGTGCGTACTTCTGAATTCTGAGAAAAGGCTTGGTTAACGCCGCATATTTTTACTTACTTTGGCTATTTTGACGGCGGTGGTGGTTTCCAGAATACCACACAGGTTGTCACGTCGCGAACATAGAGCTGTTCGTGTAAGCGAATATCTTTCTATGTGACTTTACCCAGTGTTCTGCAGTGACTTTTAGGTATGAGTGGATGACTGCGAGGCTCCCGACCCACCCCTATTCCCATGACACCAAAGATGGTTTATGAAGACACTCTTCAACTTCTAGGCACAATATAGCCTGTGTTTGACGTTGAAAGTATTCCCTACAGCAACAAGCTGTCGAATGCTTAGCTGCGTAATAAGCGGAAATAAACATTTAAGTAAATTGATAGAAACAATTGTATTACATCGAACGCGAGTTATTGCTTAATCGAATGCAGTTAATACAAAGCCGGTTTTAGGGCGAATGTCTGGGCCAGATTAAGCTTTCATTTTTGAAAAGTGGGCCATCAACTAGTTTTTCACTTGTTACCCTACACTCCGGTGACGACCAGTAAACCGATACCGAGACTTAACTTTTCTAATCTTGGCCCCACCTTGACAATCGATTTACGGTAAATCAGCCAGTTTCGCCCCTCAATCCTCACTCAACCCCCCCAGCAACAGAAAATATCATTCAGCTTCCACAAGCAAATAGTACAATCATATTATATCACATAAATATTGACAAACCTTACTTTTCGGGGTTTACACCCAGCGGATGAGAGTAGCGGTTGGTTGGCTTTTTTTGGTCTCTTGTCCGAATCCCCATCTCTCACTCCCGGCTTCTCACTCGGATCAGCTGGTAGCGCAATGACGCAGTCTGTTAAAGATGGCCAATGAGAAACCCACGTCAAAGGACAGTTTTGACGTAGCCCACGCCTCCCTTAGCATATAAATCCCTCTCATTGCACACACGATGTCTCACAATCTGACTAATGTCCAATTCAAAATTAAATAATTTGCCAATCTAAATCCAATTACATATTTGGATCCAATTACATGCATTTGTGTGTTTGTGCAGGCAGTAGAAGTGTGATTAAATATTTATGTGTGAGCTGAAGGCTTCAGTTTGACAGAACCGCACATACTTCCGAGGTCTAACCTCCAAGTGCCCCCTGGAGACATCAGCAGATCAAAGTGAACTCGTTAGCCTTTTAACACAACCTACAACCACACACGCAAACACAGAAAGTGATATTGTAGCATCAGGGTGCTGCTGAGATCTCTGTTCAAGTGGTATTTTATTCCTTCTCATTCCTTCTATATTTAACTCATTCTCTCTAATTTCCTTTAATCGCCCATTTCATCAGACGCTTTTGTCCAGAGCTATTAGGGGCAAGTGGCTTGCTCAAAGGCACAACAACATCATAAGTTTAGTAATTTAACCGACACTCCTATTGCAAGTGATTTGCATTATACATGTTTGCATTTTTACACCAACATCCCTGTCTTTGCAAGCACCATGCTCTATCTACTGACATGCACATGATCAACAGATGTTTATTTATGTTGTCAGCTCAGGGATTTGAATCCACCAGGCCAGGGCTGCCCAATCCTGGTCCAGGTGATCTACCATCCTGTATGTTTTCTCTCCAACCCCAGTTGTGACTAACCTGACTTAGCTTTTCATCCAGCTCGTTATTACAATCAGTTGTGCAAAATTAGGGCTGGAGCAAAAACCTACAAGATCCAGGATCAGGCACCCATGTAAGGCTATCTGCGTATATACTACAACCATCATTTTGCATGCACTGCATACATTGAAACATCATCACCCACATCGTCATTATCACCACCATCAACTCTAGGCTTTTGTTAACTGAAGTCCTCAATCCTCTTTTTTCTATTTGCCAGAAACGTATAATTGGCTGGAAAATGTGGGAATTCATCATATAATTTGCTGGTGGTCTATTGATGTATATTTCTTATTCGTTTACATGTTTTGAAGGCCACCCCGAAAAACGTAATTCGCTTAATGATGTTGTGATTAATGTGCTAGGTAGGGGGACCATCTAATTTCATAAAAGTGACTTATTTCTTCCACATTCACAAGCTGCCACTCCATGCTTACCTTATTCTAAAAGGGGTAAGAGCGGAGGAAGAGAAGACATTTTCGGTGAATCAATGATCCATGCAGTATTGGATCCGGGTAGAGCTCTATGCTATGTCATCCTCTATCCCGCCTGATGGTGTGAACACAACTCGGTCTCCCTCACACCAATGATTCAGCCAACATTCCATATTACTGTTATTTCCCCTTCCATTTTCCATTTCAGAAGTCTAAAATGGCTGAACAGCAAGACCATTGCCTGGACCGCATTCAGTCAACGCAATCTTTCTTGTGGAAAAAAAAGTTGTAAACATATACACTTTTCATACTATTTTCATCCTCATTACGGTTTGGCTTGGAAACCTGTGCTATTTTTAGCCCAGGTGGGCCCCAGATATGATGGCCTACAGATGGAACATAGCGCCCAGGAGCCAAACTTAGTGGTGGCTAGAAAGGTTAACTGTGTGTATGCGTGTGTGTGTATGACGTGTGTGCCAGGCACTGGGGCAGAAATAGGATGGAAACTCAGGCAGCAAACTTATTTGGAATTTGGATCCCAATTAGTTGATGCCATGGTTATTGTAAAGAGACATTGTATATTGTCTGGATCTATTCCTAAATGCTGATTGACTAAAACTATGTTCTAGCTGGTATCTACAGTGGATGTAAAAAGTCTACACACCCCTGTTAGAATGGCAGGTTTTTTAATGTAAAAGAATGAGACAAAGATAAATCATGTCAGAAAATTTTCCACTTTTAATGTGACCTCTAATTGGAACAATTCAATCGAAAAACAAACTGAAATGTTCAAGGGGGAAATCGCATTTAAACTCATGTAAAATATAAGTCATTACAGTGGGGCAAAAAAGTATTTAGTCAGCCACCAATTGTGCAAGTTCTCCCATTTAAAAAGATGAGAGAGGTCTGTAATTTTCATCATAGGCACAGTTCAACTAAGAGAGACAAAATAAGAAAATAAATTCCAGAAAATCACATTGTAGTATTTTTTATGAATTTATTGGTAAATTATGGTGGAAAATAAGTATTTGGTCAATAACAAAAGTTAATCTCAATACTTTGTTATATACCCTTTGTTGGCAATGACAGAGGTCAAATGTTTTCTGTAAGTCTTCACATGGTTTTTACACACTGTTGCTGGTATTCTGGCCCATTCCTCCATGCAGATCCCCTGTGGAGCAGTGATGTTTTGGGGCTGTCGCTGGGCGACACAGACTTTCAACTCCCTCCAAAGATTTTCTATGGGGTTGAGATCTGGTGACTGGCGAGGCCACTGCAGGACCTTAAAATGCTTCTTACAAAGCCACTCCTTCGTTGCCCGGGCGGTGTGTTTGGGACCATTGTCATGTTGAAAGACCCAGCCACGTTTCATCTTCAATGCCCTTGCTGATGGAAGGAGGTTTTCACTCAAAATCTCAGGATACATGGCCCCATTCATTCTTTCCTTCACACGGATCAGTCGTCCTGGTCCCTTTGCAGAAAAACAGCCCCAAAGCATGATGTTTCCACCCCCATGCTTCACAGTAGGTATGGTGTTCTTTGGAACTCAGCATTATTTCTCCTCCAAACACAAGTTGAGTTTTTACCCCCCAGAAAAATCTGACCATATGACATTCTCCCAATCCTGTTCTGGATCATCCAAATGCTCTTTAGTAAACCTCAGACGGGCCTTGACGTACTGGCTTAAGCAGGGGGACACGTCTGGCACTGCAGGATTTGAGTCCCTGGCAGCGTAGGGTGTTACTGATGGTAACCTTTCTTACTTTGGTCCCAGCTCTCATTCACTAGGTCCCCCTGTGTGGTTCTGGGATTTTTGTGATCATTTTGACCCCATGAGGTGAGATCTTGCGTGGAGCCCCGGACTGAGGGAGATTATCAGTGGTCTTGTATGTCTTCCATTTTCTTATCTATTTCTTATCTATTGCAGATTCAGCCTTCTCAGCCTGGTGGAGGTCTACAATTTTGTTTCTGGTGTCCTTTGACAACTCTTTGGTCTTGGCCATAGTGGAGTTTGGAGTGTAACTGTTTGAGGTTGTGGACAGGTGTCTTTTTTACTGATAACAAGTTCAAACAGGTGCCAGTAATACAGGTAACGAGTGGAGGACAGAGGAGCCTCTTAAAGAAGGAGTTACAGGTCTGTGAGAGACAGAAATCTTGCTTGTTTGTAGGTGACCAAATACTTATTTTACCGAGGAATTTAACAATAAGTTCATTAAAAATCCTACAATGCGATTCTCTGTTTTTTTCTAATTTTGTCTCTCCTAGTTGAAGTGTACCTATGATGAAAATTACAGGCCTCTCTCATCTTTTTAAGTGGGAGAACTTGCACAATTGGTGGCTGACTAAATACTTTTTTCCCCCACTGTACATACCTGCCAAGATTTAAGGTGTCTCTGATTAATCACAAACAAAGTTCAGGTCTTCTAGTATGATTTTCCTGACATTTTCTTAGTTGTATCTCTGAGCAAAAGCCATGGTCCACAGAGTGCTTCCAAAGCATCAGCAGGATCTCATTGTTGAAAGATTTCAGTCAGTAGAAGGCTACAAAAGAATTTCCAAAACATTAGATATACCATGGAACACAGTGAAGACAAGTCATTATCAAGTGGAGAAAATATGGCACAACAGAAACATTACCAAGAACTGGACGTCCCTCCAAAATGGATGAAAAGACGAGAAGAAAACTGGTCAAGGAGGCTTCCAAGTGGCCTACAGCAACATTAAAGTGCCGCAGGGATTTCTGGCAAGTACTGGCTGTGTGACAACAATCTCCCGTATGTTTCATATGAATGGGCTTTGGAGTTGGGAAAGGTCAGTGAAGCATGGTGGTGGCAGCATCATGATTTGGGGCTGTTTTTCTTCAGCTGGAACTGGGGCCTAAGTCAGGGTGGAGAGAATTTTGAACAGTTACAAATACCAGGCAATTTTGGCACAAAACCTTCAGGCGTCCACTAGAAAAGCTGAAGAGGAAGTTCACCATTCAGCACGACAACGACCCAAAGCACACATCCAAATCAACAAAAGCATGGAATCACCAGAAGAAGATTAACGTTTTGGAATGACCCAGGCAGAACCCAGATCTGAATCCAATTGAACATCTTTGGGGTGATCTGAAATGGGCTGTGCACAGGAGATGTCCTCGCAGTCTGACAGATTTGCAAATAAGAGTGGGCAAATGTATACAGTCTGTAAAGTTTAAAATAGCATTTAAGGCATCGTGAGAGTGTATGATGTATTACCAATTTTACACTGCCATGAAAAAATTTGGGGTCATTTATAAATGTCCTTGTTTTCAAAAGAAAAGCTTAGTTTTTTCCTTTAAAATAATATAAAATTAATCAGAAATACAGTGTAGACGTTGGTAATGTTGAACATAACTATTGTAGCTGTAAATGAAATATCTACATTGAACGACAGAGGCCCATTAACAGCAACCATCACTCCTGTATTCCAATGGCACGTTGTGTTTGCTAACTCATATTTATCATTGAAATGGCTAATTAATCATTAGAAAACTATTCTGCAATTATGTTAGCACAGCTGAAAATTTAAGAAATTAAACTGGCCTTCTTTATTCTAGTTGAGTATCATGAGCATCAGCAATTGTGGGTTTACAGGCTCAAAAGTTCCAGAAACAAAGAACTTTCTTCTGAAACTCATCAGTCTATTCTTGTTCTGTGAAATGGAAGCTGTTCCATGCTCGAAATTGCTAAGAAACTGAAGATCTTGTACAACATCCCTTTACAGAACATATATAATAGAAAGAGGAGTGGAAGGCCCTGGTGCACAACTGAGGAAGAGGACAAATAAATTAGTGTCTAGAGAAACAGACACATCACAGGTCCTCAACTGGCAGATTCATTAAATTGTACCCGGTAAACAACAATCTCAACGTCAACATTGAAGAGGTGACTCTGAGATGCTGGCCTTCTAGGCAGAGTTGCCAAGAAAAAGTTATATATCAGACTGACCAATAAAAGTATAAGATTATGCTTGCCAGAAGAACACAGACACTGGAAAGAGGAAGATTGGAAAAAAGTGTTATGGACAGACACATTTAAGTTTGAGGTGTTTGGATAACAAAGAAGAACATTTGTGAGACAGATCAAATGAAAAGATACTGGAGAAGTGCTTCAAGCCATCTGTCTAGCATGGTGAAGGTAATTTGATTGTCTGGGGGGCTCTGGTGGTGGTAAAGTAGGAGATTTGTACAGGGTAAAGCAATCACTCCATTATGGAGTGGCCAGCACAGTTACCGGATCTCAACCATATTGAGGTGTTGTGGGAGCAGCTTGACTATATTGTATGTAAGAAGTGTCCACCAAGCCAGTCCAACTTGTGGGAGGTGCTTCAGGAAGCAGAGGCCGAAATCCCCTCAGATTACTGCAACAAACTGACAATTAGAATACTTAAGGACTACAAAGCTGAAATTGTGGCGGTCAGGTGACGAACAGCTCCATCATCTCCCCGCTTTTCCCCGGTTTCCCATTGCTTACGAACACATCCCGGACATGTTATGTGTCTTGTCTTGAACCATTACCCACACCAGGTCCCAATTCCCTCATTAGTATGTGTTCAAACGTTGCTCCTCTGCGCCCCTCATTTGTCGGTCATTGTTGCTTGTCATTGTATGTTCATGGGAGTGCCGTTTTTGTTTAAACCTTTTGTTTCACTTTAGTTCGTTTAGAGTGCTCGATGCTTTGTTTTCCATAAAAATTTACAACACTGACTGTCACTCTGCCTGCGCCTGGTTCTTCCTCCACCACTACACATAACTGTGACAAAATGACCGACCAATGTAATGGAACCCGCAGGATACAAACCCGCAATAGTCACAGGGACACATACCTGTGGCCATGGGAGAAGCCAGAGACGCCAGAGTTGGAAGCTCGGCGTCTCAGCGCTTATTTCGGCACCTCCCCTACGATGTCACTGACAAGAGAGGAGTATTCTGGGAAGAAGGCAGCAAGGCACCGTAAGACACCTGGCCCATGGTTCCCCCCTGAACCAAGGCCTCCTGAGTTTATGGAGACCAAGAGGCCCTCCCAGGAAATGTTTAGGGGGGGCTAAGGGGGTGCCCGAGGGGAGCCTTGACAGTGCCCCCCTCTCTTGTCCCGGCCGCAGCGGCACCCTCTCCCGGCGGCGCCGCCCTGGCCTGTGCCACCTGCCCCACCTCCTCTGCCTGGGTTGGTGGGGGTAAGGCTTTCCCCCGCCCCCCTTCCCCTGGGTTTGTGTTTTCTGCCCCGTCTGGAAGCCAGGGCTTTGGCAGGGGGGTACTGTGACGGTGAAATGACGGACGGCTCCGTCATCTCCCGCTTTTCACGGTTTCCCATTGCTCACAAACACATCCCGGACTTGTCGTGTGTCGTCTTTAACCATAACCCACACCAGGTCCCAATTCCCTCATTAGTGTTTAAATGTTGCTCCTCTGCTCCCCTCATTTGTTGCTTGTCATTTTTGTTGAAACCTTTTGTTTCACTTCAGTTTGTTTAGTGTCCGATGCTTTATTTCCCATTAAAATATATGACATTGACTGTCACGCTGCCTGCGCCTGGTTCCTCCTCCACCACTAGCAAGCAAGCAGGCAAGTTTATTTATATAGCACACTTCATACATAGAAGCAATTCAATGTGCATCACAGTGAAAATAGAAACCATGACAAATGATAATGTTAAAATACCATTTCTATTTTTTCCCACTCCACCAAGGGGGGAAAGTAGGAGCCCCTGGACAAGGACCCGCTTACATTTATACAATTAATTGAATTAATGTCAGGGTAAATCTGCCTCCAAGACATGCTTGAATAAGTAAAACTCTCAACTCAACATGTCTCTCAGGAACCTAATTGGTAGCTTATCTTAGATTAGATTCAACTTTATTGCCATTGAACAATACAAGAACAGTACAACAAAATACATTTAGCATCTAACCAGAAGTGCAAATAGAGGGTATTTACAAGTATTAAGTATATGTATATTAGCAGTGGAACTTATAGATGTACAATGAAGGCAAATGCAGTACATATGGCAATACTAAATGTGCAAACAGGCTAATATAACAAGTACTAGGTATAGTGCAGGTTAAAACTGGGATAATAGTTGTTTGGGTACAAATGGCATTTTCAAATTGCATTCAAGATTTGCAAACAGGGCAAATAAAAGTGTGATGTATTAGGTAGCACGTGCACTCGAGATGCAGAGATAGGAGCAATGAGGTCCCGAGGTAGACATGCGTGTGTAACATCTGTAACAATGCAGGCACAATGGCAATTCTAAATGTGCAAACCGGCAAATTTAATGTATAAAGTGTATGTGCAACTGAAATGCAGGGATAGCAGCAGTGAGGTTCCTGAAGTAGACACGTACTTTTAACAACTGAAAACTCTCATTATCAGGCATGGCAAGACAGTGTCAGAGTAGTACAAGGGAGTAGTGCAATGAGGTCCCATAGGGGCGGGGGGGGGGTATGGTAAGTGATGGGTCAGAGAGTTCACAGAGTTCTCTGGGTCACAGAGTTCAGTAGGGTTATGGGTGTGAAGCGATGTGCTGGTCGGGTTTTCACCCCCCGTTATAGGGTCGTCCGGTCGGCTATGGAGAGGCTGCTAAACTACACTGTGGTGCAGTTTGTCAGAATGCTCTTGATTGTGCAGCGGGAAAAGTTCACAAGGATCCTGGAAGACATTATTTTGTGTACAATATACAAAAAGGTCAACATATATTTTCACTCTGAATGGGGAAATGAACAAAAACCATGCAGATCATGTTATAGAACGTTGTTTTAACAGGATGGTGATGAATAAAAGAAAAGGGAAAACAAATGCATACATGTGGTGAAACACAACCTCCTAATCATTTTTAATAGCAGAAAAGCATGAAAAGTTGCAGGCTGTAGGACTGTTGGATGAATGAGAGGATGTGATAAATGTTCAGAAATGCTGAACTAAATGCAAATTCAAAGCAGCATTGTGAGGAGAGTAACTAATCAAAGGACGGATTGTCTGAAAATACCTGGCACGACAAAACCTGCTTGCCAAGTTGTTTGCTCTCAAAGGATGGCTGCCAAGGCAAGTATCATTAATATTGTGTATTTGCTGCCTGCACGGAAACCTTGAACCAACATTTAGATTTCTATACTATGTCTCCATGGGTCAAACTACTCCTCAAAGAGCACATGAGTAAAAAAAGCCATCTTATCATATCTCTTGATGGAAAACAATAAAAGATTGTGCTGCTGTCCTACAAGAGGTTGAATAGATGTTTTTCTGGTTGAAAAAACATTGAAATTATATCTTTAAAATTATTTTGCTGTGTTTTTGACGTCTTGTGCCACACTTTAATTTTGACCCATTATTGACTAAATCTCTTTATCAGTGATTTAGTCCACTAATTTACACCAATGCACTACTTCTGAGCTGATGAAAATAGGGCACTACATAAGGGACAGGGTGTCATTTAGGATTCTCCCCTGGCCAGGTTGTCTATGATGAGAAAATATCCTAAAATATCTTGTGCTCACAGATCTCACGCCACTCTGGTTTCACCTGGAGTTTCACATGTCTTCCTTCTACCCTGACTGACTGGCTGAGAAGAGGCCATTGATATCTACGTTACTCTAAGATGGATAGGGCAGTAATGAAGATGTATGCGAGCTATAGCTCTGCAGACATAAAACACTTTGGAAGTGCTGAGACCTGTGAGGAATTCTCCTTGACGATTAGCTACAAATATTTAGGACGCATATTTCTTTTAAGGTTCACGAAAGGTCGAGCAGGGGTTATGTAAATATAAGTATGGTAATTCCTCTGTCTTGACTCAACCAGGCAGTGTTAGCTTATCATAGATGTGCTCAGAGAATGCATAGGGTGCTGATTATCAAACAATGATTCCTAAACACTGTGTTCTCTGTTTGCAAACATAGAGAATCATCCCAAAAAGGTATCCATGCAAATGCAGCTAAAGAGTGCACTTCAAAATGCTTCCATATATGAATTGGATTTTAAGGCTTCCATGAATGTCCTGCTTAAGATGAAGCTAGTGTCCATGCTTTCAGCATTCTATCTAAAATTACTTCATCCAAAATTTGTATTTTAGTAAATACTTTGTTAACAACTGTTCATAATAACAAAAGACAAAGTTATATCTGTCTTTTTCATTCTCTAACACATTCAAAACAGCCAATTGGCATACATAGGGCTGCCCCTCATTATCTTGCTAAGTGTCGTGTGATTGAGTGATTCAATTAAATAAGATGAAAAAACTCCATCTTTTTCCCAATTTAATTTATCCCTTCATGTGGTGAGTTCTTTTTTTTATAATAAAAAGAAAAAATAAATATATAATTTTTTTGAATCCTTCCCTTTGGTGTTTCTCAATTATTAAATGTTTTCTTTTGATTAGGTCATTGTGCGATGCCATTCTCCAAGAAATTGTGATAGGCATATAGGCATTGGTTTCAAGTGATGGAGGTATACACAGGCTGATATGCACCTGAAAAACAAGTGGCTGGAATAATGTCTCCTTCAGGTAATCTCTCAAACAGTAGCAAGTTAGCCATCTAGTACTAAGTTGCCCATGCCAATTGACAGAGATAAGTATATAAAAAGCTAATTTGTTCACTCATTTATTGTTATATCAAGGGCGGAACATGCTATAAAAATGGGAATTCCTTAAACCACATGTTGTATAAGGTCAGCTAAATTGACAAGCTAGCTGGCTGTTATCTTGTGTAGCTCATAAACTGTAGGCTTACTACAATCAGTCTTTCATTGAAGTGATTGGCCGTTACTGTGTTTTCAGAAACTCTAGTCTGACAGTGAAGACAATTGTGTTCTTGACACCTTTTCCACAGGCCATCAGAGGTTAAAGGCCATCTATGGTGGAAGAATGCAGTCTGTCTTAAGCTATTTTAAAGGATAGGTTTTTGAACCTGGGGCCTTTTTTCAGATTATTTAGCTTAATCCTAGACTGTAGACACGGTATATTGATATAGGTCTCATTCTTTTCTTCTGAAAAAATTGTGTCAAAACAAGCATTGTACCAGTGGTTATGTTCTACATGAAAACAAACTTTTATTTCATAAACAATGCACGACTTTACAACATCTGTAAATTTCCACACTCGAGTTAACACTGCTGTTTCAAAAGAGCTCAACTACAGTGCTGACCTCATTGGAGTTTACTAGCTAGCATCAAGCATCAAGCACAATTTAAGTTTTTATCAGAATGTTAAGAGAATGTGCAGTCTCCAGTTGTGTTAATAAAATCTAGTTTATTGTTTAAAAGACAGAATGTTATCAGTCAGGGAACATAACTGACATGGCCATTGTCAAAAGTATCAACAATTTGTCACCCGGGCCTCTGCCTCTTCCTGTCACTTAAGGGACATGGAAGGTTTCCAAAACTGCCCAGTTGATAATTGCTTGAAAATCATTGCCATCTGTTGTACATGCTGGAGCCGATTCAGCCTCATCTACGGACACATCAAGGTTCTTAGGTAGAAATAAATAAATGAGCTACAATTTAGTAAAAAAAGACGGTTGCTGGATAAATCAAAATTTGCA
The DNA here is from genome assembly GCA_016801105.1 of Esox niger. NCBI lineage: Eukaryota > Metazoa > Chordata > Actinopteri > Esociformes > Esocidae > Esox > Esox niger. Next base: position 107,279 of record JACXGJ010000477.1, read on the forward strand.
ATGGATTTCCAGCAGCATATAGACCTTGTTGTTATTTTAATTTAAGCTAGTAGTTTATACTAGCTATGCTTGGCTACAGGACTCTCCAGGACAGTTATTAATTGGGTTAGATCTTATCTAGACGGTTACTTTGTCACCATTGGTAATCATGAATCTGAGGGTGGCTATGACATGCGGAATTCTCCAGGGATCAGTTCTCGGACAGCTTTTGTTCAATCTCTGTATGCTACCTCTGGGCCAAATTACACAGAACAACAACACTAACAACCATAGCTTTGCCGATGATACTCAAATAAATGTCTCTCGAACCGTATGACAACAGCTCAATAAAATCACTGTGCCACTGTTTAGAGCACATGTCTACAACTAAACCAAGATAAAAAAAGAGATTATTGTGTTTTGCAACAAAATAAAATAACTAGTATTAGTAAAAAGCGGGATTCCAAAGGCTCTAAAAAACAGGACTCAAGTGCGTAATCTTAGTCTTCTGATAGACTCAGAAATCACATTTAACAATAATATCAAAGCAGTCATTAAAACAGCATTCTATCATCATAAACATATAACCAGAATCAAGGGCTTGGTGTCCCAAAAAGACCAAGAGAAGCTCATCCATGCTTTCATCCACTACTACTGTGGTGGCCTCTTAACTGGACTCCCCAAAAAGTCTGTAAAACAGCTGTAGCTCATTCAGAATTCTGCTGCTGGAATGTTAACCAGGACCAAAAGAATATACATCTTTGTACTGGCTTCCAGTAAGTTACATATTCGATTTTAAAGTGGTGCTTTTAGTTTATTAATCACTGAATGGTTTAGGCACCGAATACATTTCTGATATGTTTGAAACTGAGTAGGGCTCTTAGATCCATGAACACAGATCGGCTAGTAGAGCCCAGAGTCCAAATTAAACATGGTCAAGTTGCTTTTTGCAGTTATGCTGCACAAAACTGGAATTAACTACCAGAAGATCTAATCATCTAAGTACAAAGGTGTATTTATTATTTGTTATTGTAATATTATTAACATGTTATGGCAATGAAATGTTTGGCTTTCCTACTCCCGACAGTGCAGTTAAAAGTTACAAAGTATCAATAATTATCATATAGAAATCAGCAGATAACACAAACAATCAATCAATAATAACACTATTCAAAAACACGCATCAATAATAATAACTTTGCAACTGTACAACCATAGTGCAATGTACAAGTGGCAGATGAGCATGATATAAAGTGACAGGTGTGCATGGGACTATGGATGGAAGGGAAGATGGATTCCCGATTCGAGCAGCCTTACAGCCTGAGGAAAAAAGAGGTCCCATAGCCTGTATGTTTTTGCTCCTACACCTCTCTGTGTAGAACCGTTTCCTGGCCTTGTCCACCACAATGTAAGAGTGATTAGACCAGTTCTAATCATCGCTGATGGTGACACCAAGTATCTGGATCTTGTGAACTCTGTCTAATGCAGACTCATTGATGTGTATGGGGGCATGGTCTCCCCGCCGCTACTTGCTGTGATCAACAATCATCTCCTTCATTTTACTGATACTGAGCTGGAGGTTTTCCTGACCCCACAAAGGCAGTGACCTTACCTTGTTTCTATAGGCTGACTCATCGTTGTCAGAGATCTGGCCTATGATGGTGGTGTCGTCAGCAAACTTAACGATGGTGATGGAGAAGTGGATTGCCACGCAGCCGTAGGTGAACAGAGAATTCAGAAGCGGGCTCATCACACCACCCTGGTACTGAGTCAGTGAGGAGGAGGTGGTGTTGCCTATCCGCACCACGCTATATCGGTTATCCCGTTCACTTTTCATGTAGCAGGAAGAGGCTTCTTTAAAAAAAATCATAAACTCTCAAAACTGTATTCATTCCAAAAAATGATGTCTCCACAGTCTAGGATTAGGATAGATACGCTGGAAAAAGCCCCAGAATAAAAAAAACTTTCCTTTAACTGTTAATTACAGTATGTGGTAACTTTAATGCAACTCTTTAATATTTAATTTGCCTTGCTTTTCGGTTGCTGTGCCGCTGAAGAAAAATGTAACTCAATCGAAGTTCAAAACTTTATATATATTCTCATTCTTTAGGCGATCCAAGAAAACGCACCTCAAGTTCACCAAAACATAAACAATAATCCGTGAGGTGCTGTTGTAAATGAACACACGACGAATACACGACTAATGAGTGAATGAAAACACGTGCGTCCTCGAGGTGCGCTGCTGCCATCAGTCTCCGGTGAATAGTGCACTGGCAAGGCGAAGCACCAGATACGACGTGAAGCTGCCGGGCTACGCGGAGCAGACGTCATAGTTAGGCAAATAACACGGACCGTACTGTACATGCAGGGCCCGGCGTTACCTTTTTGAGGCACTTGTTCTTTGGACAAGTAAATGTATCTTTCACTTGTCTGGGTAAAGAATAACATTTTTGGTTTTGTTTGCAAATACAGAATATATAAATGACACACTGCTGTTGAAACATTAAACATGTATGAAGAATAGTCCCCTTAAACACAAGAAAAACAAAATCTCCAGACTTTATAGTATGATGTATTACTTTGCCTTGCGGTGTGCAGTCTCTCATACAGAAGGTATTGGTAATTCCAGATCTAAATAAATAACACTGTCTGACCTTGATGCATGCTTCATATTTGAAGGCACTTGTTCCTTTGACCAAGGTAAGATGATCTGGAATATTATAAGAATAATATAGGTAACTATTGAGGTGGTTCTAAATGTTATTCAGGTCTGGGGAACGTGAGGGCCAGTCAATGGCATTATTGCCTTCGTCATCAGTGAAATGCCTACAAACTCAGGCCACATGAGGCTGGGCATTGTCTTGCACCAGGACGAACCCAGGGCCCACTGACCTGGCATAAGGTCTGGCAATGGGTCTGATGGTTTCATCGTAGCCGCAGTCAAGGAACTGTTGGCTAGCATGTGGAGGTTTGTGCAACCCTACAAAGATATGCCTCCCGAGACAATCACTGTCTCACCACCAAAGTGGCCATGCTGGATGATGTTGCAGGCAGCATAACATTCACCATGATATCCAGACTCTTTCACATCTGTCCCATGTGCTCAGTTTGAACGTGCTCTCATTTGTTATGTGAAGAGAATGGGGCCTTGAAGCTGCGTTCATCGCTGCGCATGACTAATATGATGATGTTGTGTATCAGAACACACATGTTGTGGGGACACAAGTTATTGTTGGTGACAAGGTGATGTTAGATGCTATGCTAGATAGTGGATCCATGGCCTGCACTATTAGTGAGTTGGCAGAGACGACATTTTTAGATGCTTGAGTGCTCAGTGTGCAAAACCAGTTTAACTCTGATGATGTACTTGTCGGTTGTGGAAGATGTTGTGTCAAGCCGAAGTCAGCTGTAAATGTTGAAATGGAAGTCTATGGCTGGAAGTTGGTGGTTCCTACCTTGGTGATGCAGGGTCAACATGATGATCTAAATCTGGGGACAATGTCACAGAATTATGTGTAGTGGAGAGGAGGAACCAGGTACAGACAGATTTGGCAGTCAATGTTATTATTTAAATGAAAATAAAACACAGAGCACTTAAACAAAACTGAATGAAAAAAGTTTTAAACAAAACAACACTCACCACTGACATGACACACATGGTGACAAGCAACAATGACTGACAAATGAGGGGAGCAGAGGAGCTAAATTTAAACATACTAATGAGGGAATTGGGACCTGGTGTGAGTAATGGTTAAAGACAAGACACAATATTGGATTACAATAACAATGTCAATAGACTATCACACCCATTTTGTTTTATGCTTTATTATACAAAGCCCTCCTGTCCACCTAGATCCTTGTGAACTTTTCCCGCTGCACAATCAAGAGCATTCTGACAAACTGCACCCCAGTGTAGTTTAGCAGCCTCTCCATAGCCGACCGGACGACCCTATAACGGGGGGTGAAAACCCGACCAGCACATCGCTTCACACCCATAACCCTACTGAACTCTGTGACCCAGAGAACTCTGTGAAATCTCTGACCCATCACTTACCATACCCCCCCCCGCCTCTATGGGACCTCATTGCACTACTCCCTTGTACTACTCTGACACTGCCTTGCCATGCCTGATAATGAGAGTTTTCAGTTGTTAAAAGTACGTGTCTACTTCAGGAACCTCACTGCTGCTATCCCTGCATTTCAGTGGCACATACACTTCATACACTAAATTTGCCGGTTTGCACATTTAGAATTGCCATTGTGCCTGCATTGTTACAGATGTTACACACGCATGTCTACCTCGGGACCTCATTGCTCCTATCTCTGCATCTCGAGTGCACGTGCTACCTAATACATCACACTTTTATTTGCCCGGTTTGCAAATCTTGAATGCAATTTCAAATTGCCATTTGTACCCGAACAACTATTATCCCAGTTTTAACCTGCACTATACCTAGTACTTGTTATATTAGCCTGTTTGCACATTTAGTATTGCCATATGTACTGCATTTGCCTTCATTGTACATCTATAAGTTCCACTGCTAATATACATATACTTAATACTTGTAAATACCCTCTATTTGCACTTCCGGTTAGATGCTAACTGTATTGGGTCGTTGTCATGCTGGAAGACCCAGCCACAACCCATCTTCAATGCTCTTACTGAGAGAAGGAGGTTGTAGGTCAAGATCAAGATACATGGCCCCCTCCATCCTCCTCTCAATATGGTGCAGTCGTCCTGTCCCCTTTGCAGAAAAACAACCCCAAAGAATGATGTTTCCACCTCCATGCTTAACGGTTGGGATGGTGTTCTTGGGGTTGTACTCATCCTTCTTCCTCCAAACACAGCGAGTGGAGTTTAGACCAAAAAGCTCTATTTTTGTTTCATCTAACCATATGACCTTATCGCATTCCTCGTCTGGATCATCCAGATGGTCATTAGCAAACTTCAAATGGGCCTGGACATGCGCTGACTTGAGCAGGGGGACCTTGCGTGCGCTGCAGAATTTTAATAGTGGCATATTGTGTTACTAATGGTTTTCTTTATGACTGTGGTCCCAGCTCTGTTCAGGTCATTGACCAGGTCCTGTCGTATAGTTCTGGGCTGATCCCTCACCTTCCTCATGATCATTGATGCCCCACGAGGTGAGATCTTGCATGGAGCCCCAGACTGAGGGATATTAACCGTCACCTTGAAATTTTTCTAATTATTTTCTAATAATTGCGCCAACAGTTATTGTCTTCTCACCAAGTTGCTTGCCTATTTTCCTTTAGCCCATCCCAGCCTTGTGCAGGTCTACAATTTTATCCCAGTTGTCCTTTCACAGCTCTCTGGCCATTGTGAAGAAGTTGGAGTCTGTTTGATTGTGTGTGTGGACAGGTGTCTTTTATACAGGTAACGAGTTCAAACAGTTGCAGTTAATACAGGTAAGAAGTGGAGAACAGGTGGACTTTTTAAAGAAAAACGAACGAATTCTTACTGGTTGGTAGGTGTCAAATACCTTTGTCATGCAATAAAATGCAAATTAATTGTTTAAAAATCATATAATGGGATTTTCTGGATTTTTGTTTTAGATTCCATCTCTCACATTTGAAGTGTACCTATGGTTAAAATGACAGACCTCTACACGCTTTGTAATTAGGAAAACCTGCAAAATCACCAGTGTATCAAATACTTGTTCTCCCCATTGTATGAAAATCCTGACCTTCAACGTTTTACTTGAAACCATGTTAGTGGGGACTGTGTCAGTACTGACAATGTCAGAGACACTTTTTTAACAGTTGCTGATGATATCTAAGGGCTATCGTCTGATATTTTAATGGGAAATCCTGCATGGAACCTTAAAGGAAATGTGCTATAACATTCTTTCACCACTGTAGCTGTTTTAGACCAGGTCCCAGGATAGACGCTTCAGTGTACAGATAATCTATAGTAGAGAGCAACTATAAATCACTTTCCTCTCGTCCGAATGACCATGCCCCCTATTGGGGGAAAGCTAGCGCTATAAAAGTGTCAAAGACAATGGCGCAAAATTGGAAATTACTGGTACCCAGGGCGGGTAGAATTTGACTGTGGCGTGTAATGCTGTCATTCTTACTAGCCACTTTGGCGGGAGGCATTCGATATACAGTATCTCCGTCATCTCCCGCTTTCTTGGTTTTCGCAATGTTCATGAAATCATCCAGGTCTCCTTCCTTTGACTTGTTTCTAATTGTCACTCACACCAGATCCCAATTAAGTCATCGGTATGTGTTTAAATGTTTCTCCTCTGCTCCCCTCATTTGTCGGTCATTGTTCCATGTTACAGTTCGTTTCTATTGCAGTGGTGAGTTATGCGTTCATTCGCTTGTTTTTGCTTTGTTTCACTTTATATAAAGTGCTCGGTGTTTCTTTTAAAATAAAGTATTTGCATCAACTGCCACACTTTGCCTGCACCTGGTTCGTCCTCCACCACTACACCGATTATGACAATATCTATACACAGAGGCGGTGCAAGGTATTGGGAATATATAGAATGCCACCTGCCAAAGTGCCTGGTAAGAGTGACTGCATGTTGAATGTGTTGCCCGCCTCTGTATGTTGGCATGGTAAAACATGGTTTTGCACTCATAAAATACCAGTGAAACACTGCAGCTAAAATGACGGTAGGAGTAAACTTTTCCATATTGAGTTTTGCTAGGTGGGGTGTGTTCCCTATACAATTGGGCTATTTTTAATGGGCTTTTGTGGGTATTTTTTTTTTCTGGAGTCTGTGGTAGAATACAGTTTACGGTCAATGAAATCTGGCAACCTTGCATACAGGACCACATGGTTCCAGACGTCACGGAGAAGTACATCCTAGTTCTTTTATACCCAAGAATGTCAAAAGGCTGTAATAAATACAGCTCTGTTTCGTTTTACACCACATGTCACAGACTATATGTTTCGATGTCCAATCAAATTAATGCAAGTAGGAGGGCGTAGTGAAGACTAACGAAATAACCCAATCGCGCAAGGAAAACCAGGAGTGAGGTCGTGACAATTTTCAATGACCAGTGAAATTAAGAGGATCGGAGTTCAATACAACCCCACATCTTTTTGAAACTTGTTTAAAAAAGGTTTTACTTCGCAATTATGTTTTACTGGTGGTTGTAATTAAAGTCAAAACTTTTAGTAAAGTTTCGAAAATAGAATGCATTACATCAATTTCTACTCTACTCGCCAAGCAATGGAAATGGCTACTGAAAATGGTTCAAGGCAGTCCAAGTCATTTTGTTACTACAAATCAAGGTAAGTGTCGAGCAAGAGCTGTACATTATCTAGAAGTGTGTGCGATAGTGTTGTTTTGTGTTTCAGCTATCTAGCTTTGTACCATTGTTACAAACAGAAAGCAATATTATGCACATTCTAATTAGATAACTAACCCAAGAAAAACATATAGAAATATGTATACTAGGGTAATTACTTCTTCAATTGTGTTCAGAAAAATTATTTCCTGTAGCACAAATGGATGAACTTTTGCCTATAAATGACAAAAATTAGGTATATTCCATTGAAATATTGAAAAAGGTCACACACAAACCATTTTTAAATTTTGTATAGGTACAGATGTATAAGCGAGATGTTTAACTGTTCAAAGCGGGTACTTGAGTTTAAATTAGCTTAATTCGGTATCAACCCTATATAATGTTGTATATATGTGACTCTAAAGCTTGTGTTAAATTTTATATCTGCTTACAGTTAATTCAAAAGGCAAAACAACTGATAAATATTTTTTTAAATCATTTTGTATGTGAGTTTTTTTTAATCAAATCACCTTGAAGATTAGATTTGATCTAATCTTTAATGAAAGCTCATACAAATATGATACAGTGAAATTAGTTTGTAAAAAGTCATCACCCTAATGTATACACAAATACTTAGCAAATTAACCATACTATTGATTGCATTTCTAACAGCTTGCTCCACGGAAGGCCCATGGTCTGGTCTTCTCAAGCGAAATATTTTATCTGTAAGATTATCTACAGTACCTACTACTACGTTAGATATGTACGGTTTGTCATTTTATTAGAATTTTTATCGTTTACTAATTGCCAGGATTTACCCCATTTTCTTTGTGTGCGGTCGGGAACCTACCCAATACTGCTGGCAAGGATTAAATGTATAGGCCGCATGAAGGGTGAATGTGAATTTATATGACTTCATAAAAGAAATTAATAGTCAAAAGAAATAAACCAATAAGTGTGTGGTGGCTGTGTGAAATGGAACATTCGTCATGCAAATGTATTAAACATGATTAGTCTTAAATTGTCTGGATTGTGGTGCTTTGGGGATGAATAATTTGGCGGGAATAACACTGTATATAGTTATATGAATTGGTTAACACCTTGTTATTGAGTATAACTTGATTAATAACTTGTTAATTACCATTTATCTATATACATATTTATTTGATAAGCATGGAAGGGGCATAACAAAAAGATTTTCACATTTATTGCTTTACTGCATTGGTTAAATATGCTCATCATCTGCAATAGCTGGCTATAGAAAGATCACCCACAACAACCAGTGTTGGAATTCATTAAAGAAAAAGTACCTAATATGCAATAGAAAATAAAATGCAAAAAATATGGTTTCGTCTTTCATATCTCAGTTAGAACAGTCAACACAACACTGGTGTGCTGGGATTAGTGGTAAATCAGATTAGTAAAAAATTTACGGATAAAGAATGGAGTTGGACTGACATTGAAGGTAAGTAATTGCCTGACTGCAAACTCTTAACATTGAATTAAGGATTATAAAGTATATTATAATTGCTAAAACACCACACATTACTTCTCAGATGCAGCTGCAAGCCGTTATTGGACACAAAGGACAACCTGGACAAAGCAGCAAAGCGGGATATCAAACAGCGGACATGGTGCCGCAAGTGACAGGTTTGTTTACAAATGTGTAGATCGAAAAAACATGTTAGTTTTATATTTGATTGGAAGTGATGACAAATGGATCTACAAATAATGGATCTGGGAGAGAGACCGAGAGAGAGAGAGACCGAGACCATTGATCCGGCAGGGAAGAAGTGGCAGGGAGGTGCATATATACGGCAGGTGATCAGGAAAGTAGGAACAGGTGCGTAGTTAGCATCCGTCTGTCGCCAGCCGATGCTAACTACGACATCGGTAATCGCGAGCTGCTGGCTGTCAAAATCGCCCTGGAGGAATAGCGTCATTGGCTTGAGAGAGCAGAGGTACCATTCCTCGTCTGGACTAACCACAAGAATCTGGAGTACATATGGTCCGCTAAACGCCTCAACCCTCGCCAAGCTAGATGGGCCCTGTTTTTTACGCGTTTCAACTTCACTCTGACCTATAGGCCTGGATCACGGAACGGTAAACCCGATGCCCTATCCTGCGTCTTCTCCAAGGGGGAGGAATCAAACACTCAGGCCGACGCGATCTTGCCTAAGTGTAGCGTAATCGGCGCTGCGCTTTGGAAGATCGAGGAGACAGTTATATGGCTCTCCTTCAAGACCCTGGACCCGGAAGGGATCCCCGTGGCTGCCTTTTCGTCCCCGAATCGGTCCAGTTGACGGTACTGGAGTGGGCACACACATCTAAACTCACGTGCCCCCCGGCCTTGCCCGTACCAAGGCTTTCCTCCGCAGACGATTTTGGTGGCCACCCATGCGGGAAGACACCCAAAAGTACATATCTGCCTGCCCCGTCTGTGCACAAAACAAGTGCTCCAACCGGCCCAGCTCTGGTCTCCTACATCCCCTACCCGTTCCATGCCGCCCCTGGTCCCGCCTGTCCCTAGATTTTGTCGCCAGACTACCCCACTTACCATCATAGACAGCTTCAGCAAATTCACCCATTTGTTCCCTTACCCAAACTCCCCTCAGCAAAGGAAATGGCAGCCATACTAGTAAAGGAGGTGTTCTGCCACCCTCCGTTGTCTGGTATCCACGAACCCCACCACCTGGTCCACCCAACTGCCCTAGGTGGAATACACGCAGAACACACTGCCTACGTCCACCATGGGCATGTCCCCGTTTCAATGTATGTCCGATCTGGCTGTGCCATCGGTCCAGGCCCACATCCGTCGATGTTTCCAGACCTGGCATCGCGCCAGGGCCACCCTGCTCCGGTCTTCTGGGGATTATCAGACCCGTGCCAACAAAACAAAAGTAAAACATTTATCATATATAGTTGTATTAAAGGACATTTATTGTATTTTCCAATTTTCTTATAAATCCAATATGCTGACAGACTGCCATGCAGGATGAATGTGATAAGTAAAGGAGAACATACAAGCGTGAGGAACAATCAGAAGCTGCAGTTCTCAAAATTACCTGCGTATGAAGTAGTTGTGACGGTGCCGATTGCTGGTTGGCCAGGAGTAGGAAGAAGGGCCAATGGGGAGCTAAAAGAAAAGATCAGAAGGAGTTGAGGAAGCTTAAGCAAGGCAAGGGTGGAGTTGGTCTTGGAAGGGGCAATGGGAGGCCAGGGAGAGATGCTGGGTAGCTGGCAAGACCTAGGGTGTGGAGGAAGACTGGTAGGCAGCCATCATTTGGATGTCAGTCACCTCTTCATCTTCATACACCAGCAAGCGTCAACACCGTCATCCATCTTTACCTACATATACAAAAATTACAATACACTTTAGTTTCATTGTTTCATGAATCCGTAACACATACTATAAAACAAAGGACTTACTGAAAACCTTTGCACATGTTCTATGGGTCTAAATAGGCTCATATCGTATGGATACAAGAGTCAAGGAAAGTGATAGTAGTGGACAAAAACATTATAACATTATTATAAAAACTATTTAGATTTAGTAATGTAATAGTAAATAATAGTAAACTAAGCACAGTAACAGTGCCATAATATTAGTAGAAATGGCCTGGATGGAAAACCATGTCAGACGGATGACAGCACCTGTTTACTGCAGTTTGTAGATATATTTTACATTGATGGCAGCTAGTTATGTATAATCAGACGTGCTTTTTCTACAACAATATTTGTTGTAACATATTGACCAAAATGACAAGATACACACCTCATGAATTAGATATGCAAAACGTTAGAAGAATGATTTACTAGCAAGCCAGCACTGAAAAAGAGTGAATTCTCTCTCATTCTAGCTCGGTTTTTAGCTTGCAGCTACGGTATCTAATTGGCTAAGTTTAGTGTATTCACTTGCTCAAACTAGTGACAAACTTAGCTTTGTTATCGACATTGCTGAGCACAAACTATTTTTGTTCATTTACATCGTCATATATAGAGAAATATACATGATGCGCTGCAGGTGGCCTAAGGAAGAGAAGACAGTAACAGTGAACTGAATAGTGATGTGGTCAGCAATGTGGAAATTTAGGCCACAGAGGTTGGTGGGGGTGACGGACTCCGAAGAACAGACAAGGTCAAGTGTGTGACCTTTATCGTGGGTGGGGAAATGAACATGCTGAGTGTGACTGTGGCAGTCTAGCAGGGACTTGAACTCAGTGGAGAAGGAGATATTGGTGTCCACGTGAATGTTAAAGTCCCTAAGGAGGAGGATTGAGGAGGTGGGTGGACTAACCAAGGTTAGGAGTTTGGAGAATTTAGGGAAAAGCAACAACGTGTAGATGTAAGATCCAATTATGGGTTGTAATCCAGTACAATAGAGAGGGGATGTGTAAACAGTGTCCCAGTAGGAATTACAATATGAAACGTAAAACAAACAGAAAACAGACTGGAAAATGCTCCAGTAGAGAAGTGGCTGCCAAAGTGCACCAGCGTACTCTCACACCGGAAGTGTGATCCTTCACTTCTACAAATGGTTGTAGAAGTGGCACGGTTGTAGAAGATTACTACAGCATTCCTTGTTCATCTCCATACTCAAGCTTGTAGGGCTACTGGTAATTACACACACGTAAGTGCTGGGGGAGTAGGGTCAGTTCTCCTTCTCCAATATAAATACTTGTTGTGTAATTAGCTATTGTTTTTCCACAAATGTAATAAACTGTATCGATATATCAATTATTGTACTGAAATGTAATACCTTTGGTAAAAGCAATTTCAAAAGGAAACTATAAAATATTCCCAAAAACTCTATACTTCATTATTTGTGAAAAATCAAAGTTGAGGCTCTTAGATAACGTAATGAAGAATATATGGATGCGATTTTGAATTTATATCTCAAAAAATAAAAAGCTATTTCAAAAGGAAACAAAAAAACGATGCTTCATTATTTGTGAAAAATCTAAGTTGAGGCTCTTGGACAATGTCATGTTGACAATAATGGTGCGATTTGAGACGTATATCTGAAATATCTATTTCAAATAATAAGATACTTTAAATGTGATAAAAAGCAATCTTTCTGAGGACTGCACATTTACCCCGGTCCATACGAGGTCCTTTCTCCAGCAAGTTGATTTAGCTTTGTCCAACTCTCCGCACTCTGCGGTCCGTCCACCAACGACACTTTTACCAGTACATGGGGGTGGTCGAATGTCTGAATATGAAACTATCTTCACCGCGGTGTGAAACCGGTGAACTATGGTCCATGTTTGTCTGTTGCAAACACTTGCGTGTGGTTAATAATGCTAAAGTCAACAGTTATAATGTTAAAAGTCGAATAAGTGAATGTTGATGCTGCATTGAAAAGGCAGTACATAGAACATTCAGAAAATTCACTTCCCTGAGGCGATTTTATGTCATGATTATCTTCAAAATAATCCAAATTCAAAATGTCTAAATCCTCATTTTGCGAACTGTGTAAATCCCTGTATGGGAGGATGGAAATTCATATCGGGTTGGTGCACTGCGCTCACATGAATTATTTGGTGTGATCATTCAATAATCAGTACATTCGTGCATGTGTATGTGAACTGTATGTGACAGGGGTGAGGATGGAATTATTCTTGTCTACGATATAGCCAACCGTATAGTGCAGGGTGCTATAAGGTAGGCTTATAGCACCCTGCTAAACATGTTAGCGATTTAATTTGTTTCCAATGACGTCACGGACAGACTAGTAAAGTAACGCGACAGATGTCATAAATACATTATCTGGAGATTCAATAAGGTAGTTGTATATATCAGTACATGACACCTCTGGCCACTGGGTTGGATAGTCCACTTTGGTAGAGGCTGAATGGACACTCAACCCCTATTTATTTTTTCTATATAACGTTGCCACGACATAAAATAATTGTTTGCCAGAATGGCCATAGTGTTTGTGCTCCTAATGGCTAAAAAGCAATGTTTTCTTATTTTGTTTGAATGAATTGGCAAAGACGTCGGATTTTGTATTCACCGCCAGTCAAATTATATGGGCTACTTACCCTCAAAAGGGGCGGGAGCATGACTCGAAGGCAAAATACCCGGATGGGCTGCTCTCATCTATGTTTCGGGGATCGCAATCACCACTGCAGCTTGGGAAGTTTAGCTGTTTCCATGGAGACGCCTCTTTTGGCAGGAACGTGCCTTGAGACTCTGGTAGCTTATTGAAGATTTCTTTTAAACACTTGAATCACGGAGAACATTGAACCTCACAAAAAGCTTGTGGAAACAAGTATCCTAATGTTTTGGCAATAGCCGTTGACAACTTTTCACTGAAAAGATAAGGTTTGGTCTTTTTTGATGTGCAGAAGAGGGATTTTCTTTTTTCTATTGGTTAATGACGACAAATTTGGTGTGATATTGCAATATTGAATGTAATTCTTAATAGACGGATAAAGTCGTTTGAAAAAAACATAATCAATGAGCACAGATTTCCTGACCATTAAGAACGGATCCGGGGTAGTAGTAAACAACATGAGACCGGACGATAAACTTCGACTGTTGCATACAGAGACGGAGATAACGGAAAGGGTTAAGAAGAAAGACGCCAGCATCAAAAAGAAAATGAAACAGCCGAATATGTCAAAGAAGAGAGGGTATTCCGGAACTCCTCCGAATTCAGAAGTTACAGGTTTGCCTTATAAATTACTAAAATGAAACGATTCACATTGACGCTAATATCCATTAATTAATCATCATGGTTGGAGACTTAACCAATGACAAACGTAACTTTAGTGAGTGCAGACGGTTTTAGTGGGCCATGTAAACCTTGCTCGGAGAAGTGAATACACAACCTTGATGTTGCACTCCCAAAACTGGCAATTCTTCACCTAATCACTGAGCTAAAGTAGACAACACATATTTTGTGGGTTCTGCATGAGTCTGGTATGTGGACAATCATTAAGGCTGGTCTTGGACTAAATAAATCAATCTCAGTGGAGAATTTCCAATGCGTTTTATTTTGTGTCCCTGTAGAAATCAGTGCCATTAGGCATTAGGTTAAAAAAAGTCATCACCTCAAATTTTACTCCACCACAGAATCTTTAGTAATCTATTGTCATCATTTTCTTCCTACTTTTAAAAGACTACTAAAAACAGTGTGTCCCAAATGGCACCCTCTTCACTGATTTTGCTGGGTATTCATCTGATAATTTTCACTGATGTCCCCAGAGAAACCCCAGACTGCACCTCCCCTTGAAACCACCTCCTCCTCATTACCACCCACTCAGGATTCAGGAGACCAGCCATCCAAGTTGAAAGGTCAGAGGAGTCGCAGGAAGAGCAGGAAGTCAAAAGACATGAAGATATTGTCGTCTTCGGGGTCGGAGAAGAGCACTACCAGCAGCTTTAAAAGAGCACCAGCCACATCTTCCGAAGGGGTCTCATCAGAGCGCAGTGCCCAGGACATGGAGAGCCTGAGGTGGGAAGGTGTGCTGGAGGACCCCCTGGCAGAGGAGATGAGGATGGAGTTGTACCGGGCTAACAGACGCCAGCGCTACTTGCTCCAGAGACAGGAGTTAAAAGCCTTTGGGGGCTCAGGTCATCCTGAGAGCAGAGACTTAGTGAAAACCAGAGAAATTGAATAGAATAGAACATATGTTTGGCAATACATTATACTTTTTAATGTTTGTGTACGTAGTTGTAATGTGTGTACAATTGTCGTTTACTGTATTGTTGAATGTTGTCCCACTGGAGAAAAGCAGAAAGTAAAAGTAGGAAGTAAAAACTGTGTACCCATCGTCTGTGTTGTGATTTGTTCAATCTGCTCAATTGACATTACAGAAAATACATTCTGTTAAATGAACCACACCTGTTGCCCTGTATTGACATCCTGCATTGACATGAAAATGATTGCATTGCAAACATAGACAGCCATTAGTCAAATTGCCAAGAAAAGCATGACTGTTCAATTCATAACATTTTTATGGCGGCAATAATGTTCCACTGCTGTGGATGGGCTTTAGCTACTTTCACCACTGGACAAATGGCATCTCTCATTTACAGTTTTTATGTGTGAACTTAGCTTTTTTTTATTTCCCATGCATAACATTGGGCAAATATTTTAAACCTCAGGGAATATCTTGGAAGTGTGAATGTCTAATGAACCACTATAATGTAGCAATATGTTGTTTATTCCTTAATTAAATCAATGATTGACTTAAAAGTAAATGTTTTTTAATTGTTAATGTCTCAGAAATCCAACTTATGTCAAATAATGTATGTTTGCCTTGAACAGAGTAAAACATTTTCTACACATTTTTCATCAAATTACCCTTGTTTGATATATTTATTTTAGAATGTTTTTTTCAAGTACGATCAGTATTATAAAGTGCAATACAATTTCTAATGACAAAATGCACTTAAACAATGCAACAAAGTCTATTGTAGTACCTACAAATATTATTTAGAGGGTGCTATAGGACAAAATAGCCCAGTGATGCAGCTAAATAACCACCACAGTCACTTCCTGCCTATTGTATTTATTGGGATCCCCATTAGCTATGGCACATGCAGCAACTATTCTTTGTGGGGTACATGTGAAAACATGCAGTGCAGAAAGGTTAAAGAAAAGACAACATAACATATTACTTACATCGGCACTCAACAATCCTAAAACATTCACAGCCACGAGACTTGTAAATCATACACACGTTGCGTTTGTTTTGACAGTGACTGACTGAATATTTACATTTACTTGAGCTGTGCTAGGGTCTGCTTCTATCGCTGATCCAGCGTCTTCACGTTCATATATTTATATTGTTAGTAATTTAAAAATGTTAATTATATTTTTTTAATCTATATATTGCATATATAGCCTAATGATTTTTGGTGATAGTACATACCCTAATCTGATGGTCTTTTCACCAGTCATCTGCATTTGTCTCGCTATCTCTAAAAAGATATCCGTAATTTCAGGTTACTAGAAGTTACCTGAAACGTTTTTTTTTTTTT
>JACXGJ010000478.1:0-123434 GCA_016801105.1 Esox niger
GGGGGGGGGGGGGCATAACTTTTTTTTTTTTGATTCACTTGATCATTCAGATGGAAAGACCTTGTCTCAGCTGGTAATGTATTTCTAGAGAGCGGCTGGCAGTCATTCCCAGATACTGTGTGTTTACCTAGTTTATCACCATGTGGTTGTGTGATGAATCGGTGAGTCTTTGAGCCAGAACCAGTACCTCTCTAAAATCAGGATGGAAGACTTATGGAATTGGGCTAAATCCTGAGTCTTTCACCAGCTGTCTCTTACCCTGCCTTCATTTGTCATGGTTATTGTGGTCTCTGTCCTGGGAACATTTGTGCCTTTTATGAATGGTGAACAGAAATGTGTAATGTATGTTTCCCCAGTTAAGGCTGGATGTGGCATGCCTTCGCTATGAGTATGTTTTCTGTATAAGTAAGGATGTTTTAGGAAAGTGATGGACCCCCCCCCTTTTTTTGTTCCTTTATTTGTGCCCCTTTTTGTCTGTTGTAATTCCTTGTGATATTCTACAGTGTTAAGTCTTTCCTCTCCTTTTCTCTAATGTTTAAAGCACCTTTAGCAATTTTTGGAAAGGGTTTGGGTGTGCTTTTGGGAAAATGGAGGCCTATTCAAAGCTCTTATTGCCTATTTTTGTATTAAGAGTTGTGGTGTTGGCAGCGCGTGTGTGTGTGCGTGTGTGTGTGTGCCCCCGCCCTAGGATGCCTGTGTGGATGTGAGTTTACTAAAAGTATGAATTTCTCGCACTAAATTGAAATAGTTAATGCAAAAGGGCTATGTCAGCTTTCTGATTATGATGACGGTTATCATTATTATACTATTTCATTTTTCAGCACTTTTACCTCTCGAGTTTTCCTTTGGATGGAAATGTATATCAGGAAAATGTGTTTGAAGAGAAAAAAAATAAAGTATTGAACCCCATCTCTGTTGTCTGAGTAATGGTGCTGCTGAGTTTTGGTCATTGTCTCACAGGTTTTGAACACTTGACTGTGAGGTCATGTCAGTGCTAGTGCTCATTCAGGGTCAATTCAGCCTTCATATGCCTTTCCTATGCGTGATATAACATATGTTGAATATATGAATCTTAAGAGCTCTAAATGCACGATAACTTTCCTCTCTTTTAGCACTGATTGGTGAACACAAATTCTATGGATTGACCCTTTTATGCAAAAGATTACATTTGTGATTTGCTCATCTCTCCCTTTGACCATGCTTGCATTGCACAACAGTCCCTTCACTCACATTGCTGCCGTCTGCTAAAAAGACTTCTGAAACCTTGTACCAGGTGTCTCAAGTGTTAGACTTGCAGTATGGTCTGGTTCATAATGATTTTAAATAGGATTATAGCATATTAGGCCAGTAACATCTAGACTAATGATTATTCATTGGAGGAGTAAATGTCTGTTTCCAGTTGCTTCCTGTCAAGTTTCACCAGATGCTACTTCAACTTCAGTAAGGACATTTTAACATTCGGTTCAGGAATGACAGTTTAGGTTTTATCCCCCAGATGTTTGGAGAACAATCGGTTTTCTGAATTGCTTAATTGAGGAACTGATTAAATTACTTATTTGAAATACCCCTACGTTTTTCTTTTGAGAACCTGTACCGGTTAACATGCCGTTTTAATGTTAGATACCAAAGGATCTTCTAAGGATGATTATTTTCAGACTTTTGGGTTGTGCCAAATATGTTTTTAGATCAGAATATTTCACCACAAAGATGGTCAAATGTTCAAACTATCCACCCATATTTAATGCTGTTCATACCGACCACTCATTTTCCACTCTACCTGGAAAGCCTAGAGACGCAATCACATCGTGCTGCCATTCATAAGTAGGTGACTAATCGGCTGGGTATTACTCATAAACCTAAATGACGAGGCTGTGTCCCATGCCGTCAACTGGAACACGCTGTGTTGTGCTGTTGAAATGAAACTGGTCTCCTTGCTCCTGACTATTGAATTGCTCAAATAAGTACCTCGCTTTTGTCTTTCCATGTCTGGTGAAAATTGAACTCTTGCAGATGCTTGTGTACTATGAATACCTATCGATGCGCAGATGCCGTCGTGACGTCCCTGCAGTGCTATTGGAGCTTTACCAAATAGAGTTGCTTAGCCATTAAAGCTGTGGGGAGGACTCCATCTTTCAAATCCTTAAATAGGCCACACTGTAGCCTAGCTACTATCACAGAATGCTAAAACACGCTTCACTAGAGTCCTTAAGATAACATCATGCCTGTCATGCTCTGAAGGTTTCTCCGACTAGAGGTGGTAAATTTCATTGCCTCTGTGCGTCACTGGCTACGTGGAGAGAGAGGGAGGGAGGGAGGGGTGACAGGTTTCCAGGGGGAGGGAGGGTACAGGAAGGGGGAATGTGCACATTCAGGGGCACAATGCGTCCCTCCCAGGTCTCTGTGCGGCGCAATGGACAATCAACATCAGAAAAACACAAAAAAACGGCCGGTGAATGTCCACGCCGAACAATACACGACTTCTGGAATACTGCAGATGGAAATATGCGCATAGGGACAATGAAAAGGCAGCACGCAGCAGAACGCTTCGAGTGGGAGGAGAGAGGCAGTGAGAAAAGCCCCCATCAGGATAGGGTCACAGTGAACCTGAGTGTCCTCTCTGGTTACTCACACACACAACCAAGGGTGGGGAAATTCATCCCAAAAGCTACTGTACCCCCTCTGTGCTGAAAATGTAGCGGCGGTCTCAGGGTCAAAGGTTACCAATTACGTCTGTTGTTGATGAAGTTTGATGTATCCAACATGAACAATTACCCATTACTGTTTGATAACAATAAAATCAAAAACCCCAGGCCTGTCCATGTACAGTAGTAGTTTCGACATTAGGACAAGGAAGGAGTAGAGGGAAGAATTTTTAGGTAACATAGTGATCAGCCAATGAGAGTAAAACTGTGTGTGTTGAAGTGTGTATAGAGCAGTCACTGGAAAATCATTTGACGGTCTTCTTTAACACTTATTCCTTGGGGGTAGAAACTGTACAGGGTCCTGTTGGGTATAGACCAGAGACATTTGTATTACATCAAGCGTGCCTTGTGATAAAGAGTGTTCTGTGGCTTCATGGGCTTCTCTGAGTTGCGCTGTGATGGAGGGCGGTGTGGTTGTCATACCATGCAATGATGTATCCGATCAAGATGTTAATCACTGGTACTGCTGTAAATGTTTTTGAAGATCTGAGGGCCCGTGCCCATTACTGTCTGGACGTGTGTGGACCATCTAGGATTATTGATAATGTTGACTGAGGAACTACCCACCCTGCCCGCTGCAGTTCAGCCTCCTCAACGAGCAGTGGGGAGTCCCTTTGCCCGTCCATTTGTTTCATCTAGTCTATTATCAGTTCCTTTGCTTTGCCTGTATTGAGGGAAAAATTGCCTTGCAACACACTGCCAGGCGTTATCTTGGTACTCTATACCAATCCTGAGGATTTGAAATGACATACTGACAATATCTTTTTGCTTAGCCAGTCAATAACATTTTGGCTATGTAAGGAAAACTAGCTATGGCCGTGTACATGGGACATACATCTTGTTGCTGCTGTCAGCGGTCACCCATTTAAATCACATCAGCTACAGCTAATTAGATGGCATTTGTTGGGACTTGTCATCGTTGTTGCCCTAAATGGAACCAGTGATTGCTCTGGTAAACTTGTCCAGTTTATAGGATGAATCCAGGAATGTAGTCCCCACTGTTCATGTAATAGCCTTTTAGATTAGCTTTCATTTCATCTGACCACTTCTGTGATAACTGTCAACACTGGTAATTCCTGTTTGAGTTTCTACAGAACTAGAGTTCTGGTGAGAGGGATGGGAAGTGGGAGGGGCTTCTGTACTTTTTCGTGTATTGGAGTAAAAGTGATATTAAGTTCAGTGGGTTCAAGCAGCACTGTTCAAGTTTTGGTAACATTGATTTTAGTTTTCTTGCATTGCAGTCTCTGGCCACCAGGTGGGATTTTTTATTGCGTTCTTAACTCTGTCTTGTGTTGCCTGGTAAACAGAATATGCTTGACTGCTGAGTTGTCAAAGTAATGCTCACAGTTCACATCAATGTCAGTGTTCGCTTTGAAACCCAATGAATCCTCCTGACTCAGCAGGTCTGAGTTCTGGCCTTTGACACTAACTTCTGAGACTCTAGCAGCTTAAGCAAACTGGCCCTCCCATTCAGGAAATGGACAAGCTGCGCAAACATCACCCATTTCCCCCCCAGCAACAACAACAGTCCTAAAGCAAGGATTACTATTTATAACAGGAGACATACTCAAGGTCCTGAGAAACAGGTAATTGGGTGGTGCAGGTGTAGGTGGGAAGCTGGGGGCAGATGCTACTGTGGTCGGAACAGATAGAGACAATTACCCCTTTTATACACAACAACATCCAATTAATTTACAATGCCTTTTTATTTTTTGGATATGGGAATAATGTTCAATACACACACCTGATTGGCTGGTATGATAGTCCAGAACCCTGCCTCTCAGTCAGCTGAACAGCAATTGCTCTATTTTAATGTTTTGAATAGTTGGCCAAAGTACCATTCCAGAAAAACAAGTTAGAATTCTAAGCTTTTTTCTAACAGCTATGATACGTAGAAAGGGAAATGTGATCTTTGTAATACTTTTAGAGTTTTGCACCTGCAGGCTCAATGATGTATTTATCTAACCAGGAATGTCAGTTAAGAACCAGCTGTCATTTTCCAAGACAATCTGGTCAAAGGCATTCAATTGATTGAGGACACAACAACCACATAACTTAAATAACCTACAAAATAAAATGTACTGGATAAGGACAGTATACAGTATATACAAGGGAATAAACAATACAACTACAAAGTGAGACATACAGTGACTCTGTATGTCTCACTTTGAGAGACATCTGTTGTTAAGCCCATGGACAATGAGGCAGTGAGCCAAAACTACTTACTCCTT
Source organism: Esox niger (assembly GCA_016801105.1). NCBI lineage: Eukaryota > Metazoa > Chordata > Actinopteri > Esociformes > Esocidae > Esox > Esox niger. The sequence continues at coordinate 4,934 of JACXGJ010000478.1, forward strand.
TAGAGCTGCAACAGTCCTTCTGATGGCTGCCCAGTCAATTGTCTTTCTCGCCTGGATACTGCGTTATTGAGGACAGCCTGATCTACACAGATTCAAAATTGATAATCAATTTCTTAACAATGGACTTTACCCTCCGATTTGTACTTTTGATTAACCGTATTCCGGATATGCTTTGATTGTTTCCTCTGTCTTCAATATGTCATTTTTGTTCCCAACCGTGGGACCTCCCATAGACAAGTATAGGTAACCTGAAATCATGTGAAAACACCTCGATTGCATACAGGTGGTCTCCATTCAACAGCTACATGACTTGCAAAGACAGTTGTAGTAACACGGCACATTCAGGTGTGTCGTATTTTTTGCAATCAATGTATGAGTGCTTATGATGCCTATAAGTGTTGCATTGTCCAAGGACTTGAATTGGGGAAAACAAATAGGTAACGGGTGCTGAGCAGTACCTCTGTGTGCACCTTGATGCTTGCTTTTAATACAGATACCCCATAAGTGCTTGTGGAGAAACAGGACAGACAGATCTAATCAACTGGAAATATGCTTTTTTGAAAGTGCCAACACTGTTGATGTACTGCTTGCGTGTGACTGTAAATACTGGCTGATTTGATCATGTTTCAGTTGCCAAATCACTTGGGGGGATATTGTGTTAGTAGCCAAGCTATTAGCTGGGCTGGTCCCACAGAGGCTTATAACACAGAACTCCAGGTGTTAAACATAAATATTCTCTATTTCACTCTTTGAATAGCAGTCTTTGAAAGAATGGGTAGTTAATTACAGCAAAGCTGAGATTCATTCAGATTTGTTTTGGATCTGCTTATAATACAATTTCCATGCAGCTTATTTACTGTTCAATTTGGCTTTGAAAGGAGCATATGTAAAAAGGGCTGATTGGATCCAGACTGTAAGTAATTACTAATAGAGACATTAGCTATATAGGGTAATCTTGAAGTCAGGACTACTCGTTCTGTGGAGTCCCTATTCAATCAACATCAAAGATATGTTAAATGTAATTGACCCAGGCACATGAACATTATCATACCTGGTTCCTAACCTGCATCATCTGTAGCACATTTTTTTATTCTGATTGTGTCCACAGTGAGACTACTATAGACATATCAAAGTCAGATCTTCCTCTTCAGTTCCACAAGATGTTATGGACCCATTGTGCCAGGAGATCTTAAATTACTGACTCATGGCATCAATGTGTCTTGATGAATTATATTTTTTTAATCAGGGGGACCAGGATATCTGATCACTATAAAATAGTAGGAAAACACAGATGGTAATTTATCATCCAGCATGTCGAGGTCAAGTGGCGGAATCGTTTTAAATGGAAGCCAAAAATAAAACACTGTTCCTGTGATCAGAAACTTCAGATTAATTTCACATCAGTCTCTTAATCCCTGTTAGCCTAGCAGTACTGATCCTGCTGCCTGAGCACTCACCCACTTTACTAAGGAAAGCAGAACAAAAGGTGGACAGGTGTAGTCACCATGTCTACAACTAATTCCTCCTTCACAGACAGAGGTCTCTGGATGATGGATTTACCATCTCTCCTCTCCACCTCCCCATGTGTACAACCAACCAACCAACCACCAGCTATAATCCGTCTCGTATCATGAAATGGGCACAGAAAAATAAAAAAACATGGATGGATGTAGGGTTACAACCAGGGCAGGTGGAAGGTCAGAGGGAGAGAGAGATCAGAGGAGAGGGAGAAAAGAGGAAAAGACAGGAGGTTTTAATTAGAACAAGACAACTTCCTATCCTCCTGGAAAATATAGCTGTTCCTGGGAAGACAGCTGGAAACAGTGATTGTTTCAAACATCTGCCGTTGCAAGAGTTGCTAATCTGACACTCTTTACCTATTTCAATTCCCCTGGTTTTAGAGGGATGTTGGGCCACAGAAAGGTTTGATACAAGGCACATAGTCGCAATTAACAAGTACGAAGTGTATTTGACCCATCAGTCCTACAATGAACAATGATCATGACAAATGCATTTAAAATGTTCCTTGTTGTTAAATGCTGCGTGTGATTAGTTGCTGTGCTGACAAGTTGGGGGCGGGCACAGAGGACTTCTTATCCTTGGCGTAAGGTCTGAAAGAACTGCCTCAACAGTCTCTGCGGCCAAAGTTCACAAAAACAAAGTGTATGTGAGTCTCTGAAGGGCGCACGCCATCACAATGAGAACATGCTCAAATCTCAGATCTACACCTCATCTGTCTAGGGTCCTGTAGAACAAGATAGGCTGATAATCAACTAGTGCAATGGTTCTAAACTGGTTTTGCATAGGCACCCAAATTCAATCAGCCTATAAGATGCAATCCAATATTTGCATTGTGAACATCTGCTATATTGAAAGTAAATCTATCAGTAAAATTAAAGGAGTAACCCCTATATCGTTTTACTGCCAATAATTAAATTTTCATTTAAGCAAATATTTGTCTGAGGCTACCAAATCTGCTACATGACTCTTGTATACTGTCAATGCTAAACATATTTATATAGATTGTGAACTAAAGTATGTAAATGTGTATGTCAATTATCATGGACATAGTTTTTATATTCTACAAAATGTAGGATGTGCAACAACAGTTAAGAAACACTGATCTACTGGAGTTTAAGCAATGTGCAGATCTCAATGTGGTCAGTCACTTCCATTTCTCAGGAACGAATGTGTGTGTGTATTGACTGAAGACTGGCATTGTGAGATAATGGTGCTATAAAAAATGCATTAATCCACAAAAGCTAACAACTCCATAGCTGGTCTTTTGGCTGGGGTTTAAAAGCGGGCCAATCATGGAGTGGCAGCAACTGCGATTGTCAACAAAGCCCCACCAGTGTCACAAATGTATCTGTCATCAGCCTAATCTGCATAGCAAACTGATATAGTATGAGACCAAACACCTCAGGTATAACAACAGAAAATATCCCTTTTGTCATTTTGCTTGTAACCGATGTATATCGATAAGCCAAATCTTTGTGGTGAACGACCAAGAGACCACAGCTAAGGGTTCTTAGACCCGTGGTGTTCTGAACAAAAACAGCCCATAGCTTTTGGACGCTGGGCACATACCACACCTCTCTGCACCACGGATGTGATTGATTTGGAACACAATTTGACTGAACAAACTGAATGCATAGTAAACAGTCATTAGTTCATTTGGTGTTCAAAGAGCCATGAGACCAAAAAACATCATGCAATGATGTTGTTGGAGAAATAAGTCCTAGAAAACCCACCATTTTGGACTGATGTGCAATAGGTTGTTTGTCAGCATGATCTATGAGTAGAATCACTAATGTACCTTAGCCATTACATTCCAAATGTAAAGGTTATTATATTTGATAACACAACTCTGCAGATACATGTTGTAGTACACAATTGTCAGGTAATTTCTTTGGTTGAATTATCCCACTTTTACAACAAGTGAGCAGAAATAAGACCATCTTTAAGCGAACTCCAGAAACCATTAACTACCTGTCAGGCAACCACTGTGTAAACCAACCCACTGTGTAAACCAATCCAGACATCTTAGGTGTATTCCAAAAAGGTGTAACCAATTTGCACAATGAAGTTTAACTTACTCAAACATGTCTTGAAGGCCAAAAATAATGCTTGATTGACTCAAGAGGGCAGAGCTTATATTTGAAACAAGCTATATGCTCTGAGCTGACATCTGACCTAGGTGAAGATTTCTTAGCCTAAATGCCGTTAAAGTCCTCCACTGAAGTGGGAATCAATTTAAAGGAAGAACCAAAAAGCAGCATACACTAGGCCCTCCGTGGAAGCCGATTGACACTGGCGATGAACACGGCTGGAAATGTCAATGATCCCCCGTCACCTTCTGAGGTAACATGGGACTCACTGACAGTCTTGCTCGATACGTATTGGACTGGAATGAGCGGTGAGCTAGAAAGTTTGATTCTGCAGGTTTTTCCAGCTCCACATACAGTAACTGAAAAAAAGTTTGAATGTCAACATTTTGAAACAAATACAAAAGCTTACTCTGGCAAAAACAATCTACTACATCAATCAACACCACTTGTGTGCCAGAGTAGCCTGTTAGTTACCATGTGAACAACATGGTGAAGTGTCAAGCCACTTGACAATGTGGCTTGACAGACTGTGTTATTTTTCTAGTAGGTAAGTTAGGTTCAGAGCATTTGTTGCTATGGTTGCTGTTGTTTCAATCTCTCTTTCCAAAGCTGAAAACAGAGTTTGCTCAAGCTCTAGTTTGACAGAGGTCATTAATTCGGCTTTCTAGAATCCGGATCTGGTAGAAAGAACTTAAAATAAAAAAAGACAACATGAAATAAACCAGAATTCTAATTTATTGGAAAATGAGAAAATGTCAACAGAATGTAACTTAAAAAGACCGACTAATCAACGCTGTAAGTATAATCAGATTATAATTTATAGACAGGAAATTAGGTTGAAATAAAACAAACAATAGTTATTTGCAGTGATTGAAATTTGGCTCATGTTAAAAACATTCCAACCCACAAATATTTTGAACATAAACTTCTATTAATCAAAGTACATAAATCATGCATTTACAAATCACTGAGTGTTACCACCTATATGACTTTATTAGAGGCTAAAACAGTGAGGTGAATCTCTAAGAAAATGCCAGTATTCAATTCTTTATTTATACCTCTTGGTAGAAATGTGTTTATGGTATCATTGTATTTTATCTTTCGTCTTCACAATCCTGATAAGTGATTGCAATCGCTTATGCTCAGTAAGAAAACCAAGTTTGAAAGGTTTAGTGTGGATACTATGTTCTGGGACACCTAAAAACCACTGCACATTAAGACAGCTTGTGGCAATAACATTTGGTATAGATGTGCAAAATGAAAGCATGAAACATAACAAGTGACATAACACACATACAAACTACTGAAGAGAAGGTTAAGATGGGCCCACGATGCGCGCTGGGATGAGCAGATGTCCCCCAGGCTCTCTTAGACAGATTCATTTCACCATGTTTCTCTGTCATCTGATTGTATCACACCTTTAATAATAAAAAAACATCAATATCCATGAATCCTAGTGTCAATGTCCATACTACTATCCTTCTGAGGTCCCAGGCAGAGTAAAATCCACTTTCAGTCCAACTAAGTCCGCTGAGGCTTGAATGTCTTCGTCTGATCAAGGAGATTATCCAGACAGGTCCTGCTGGTCAGAACCAGGATGCAGCGTCATTAATGTGCAGTTGGATGTAATCATCTGCCCTTGAACTGAAAAATGGCAAGTGGCTAATGGCAAACAAAATGCATAACTATACTATAGCAACAGAAGCGTCTGAGCAGATTTCCAACCTCCAGTTTGTAGGAGGAAATGGCAGCTAGGTTGTCGTTGACCGTATCCCTGAATCACAAATGTTTCCTGGGGACCACGAAAAGGCTGCATGAACCTCAAACTAAACATACAGCTACAATTATAATCATTATTCAAAATACATATATATGGATTGCTTTTATTAAGTTAAAAAGTTTTTTCTCGTTGCATTTAAATGCAGACAACGCTGTTGTCCAGTCAATTTCACAGATGACAGAGGTCAGCATTTGGCAGATTTCGGAGCTCTGCGGTGACAGATGAGTTTCACGTATTCTTCTAATGGGCCCCCATAACGAACAGGCTCTGTCCATATGCTAATCAAACACGTTTTGGGTCGCCACACTTTTCAATTGCTCTCAATCTGCCCGATGGTGCTTCATTCGTGTCGGGGTATGAAATATTTTCTGCTGCTTTGTTACCAGTTGACTGGGCATTAAAGTGGAGTGGATCCCCCCCCAGTCACATGTGGTAAATAACACCATCCCACTTGGTTTGGAACATGGCTTGAGTCTCAGAGATGACCGGGCCTTGATTGGTCCATTCACACCTAAAACACACAGAGATGAACGCAGACATGTTACAGTATGGTTAGGAACATTCCGTGTCCAGATGTTTTTAGTTTAACTATCAGTGTACCAACTGCACTGGGTGTGAAGTAGTCATCAGTGGATGGCATTTTACAGAGAAACTCAAGAGATGTTACTGTAAAACGATACAAGCCAAAGTGAACAGTCAGAAGATACAAAAATCCCATTGATAGTTCTGGTTTGCCTCTGATGGATTGCATTGAATAACTGCAGTTGATAAGCCATCTGCATTAAGTAATTGAATGGTGGTGCTTAATGGTGCCCAGTAGTGTTGGAAACCAGGTTTCCCCTAAACACAAGTCAGAGGAAGTCCATGGTATGAAAACAGCTAAATAGATTTAGAAACCCTCAGTAAATCAGGGACACCTAAAATATGCTGATGAATTCTAAATTATTTCCTGCTAAATGTGTCCTACCTAGTCCAGACTGTACCAGGGTTAATGTAACCATGTGTCACTGGGAGCCAACGGTAAAATCTATTTTAGCAAAATTGGCAACACCAAAACAGTCAGTACATCATTGCAATGTATTTAACATAACAAGAGCCAAGACCAACAAGAGGTTGGGTCATGTCAACCAATCCCTGTCCTCAACACAGGCCAGAAATTACTGGCAAAACACTGGCTAAAAGGCTCTTTGTGGGTAACATATGCTAACCACATCAGACTAGCTTTGGTGCCAGCAGAAACACATTGCTCCAAAATCTGATAACTCATTCACAAAACAATCTCAGACAACATCCCGTGCTGATCTTTAAATTATCACCCTTGAAGCAGACAAAAACAGAATAGAATGAAAGGCCATATCTATTTAGGCTCCTAGTTTGTACCATAAACAGGCTGTTATACTGGAACCACCTATAACCAATATGGTATAATGCTCACCAATCAGTTACTGTTGTCTTGATCTTACATTCATATAGTGATGAGACATGTTTTAGCAAGGTAGCCGCTATTCTTTACCTCAGCAATAGAGCGCCTGCGCTGTTACAACATTCCTATTCTTTGACAGAAATGACAAAAAAAAATTCATTTTTACAACTCATATCTGCAGGGCTTTCTGTCCCTTTGTCACAGTGCTTTATTCTGCCGTCACACACCTGGTGCCTCACACCTGGCATGGTTTACGGTAATCCCTCAAGTGCCATTTCCTGCTACATCATTTAAAAATAACATTTTGGGTGAGCCCTTCCAAAATAACTCAATGTCAGTTTTTAACCATTATAACATACTGTTTAAAAAACATTAAAGTTTCTGTCATTTAGACCCAGAATAAATGACTAATTTAACAACAATTTACAGTTATGAATGACACTTATGAACTGACCCAACTTCAATAACCATTAGTTTTTTTTAGAACTTGGGTAAACAAGTAGCTATTTGGAGAACAGTTTACAAGTAAAATGTCCTTATTCCCCAAATGGTGTTTTGAAGAACCAGACTTCTTTTTAAAACAGGATACACTATAGTTTGTGTGTCAGCAGACCTCAGACCTAACTCCAGATTACAGATACTGAATATTCGTTAATCATATTAATTTTCAAAAAAAAATATTTTTTAATATAATATAATATGGATTCAAGGCTAATCAAATTACCCTTAGATTAGATTCAATTTTGTCATTAAACAGTACAAGCACAGTACAGCAAAATGCATCTTGAACAAATAGTGGTTTATGACGAACAAGAAAGTAAAAGGAATTACCGAAGTCATAGGAAACAAAGAGATGAGTCACACACTTATTTGCACAGTCAGAGAGGAATAACCAAATAGCCAACAGCTAAAGACCCAGTCCTGATCGAGAAAGCCCAGTCCTGATAGTCCCTGTATTATAGATCATTTGTCAATTCAATTAACAGGTGGGAATGTTGTGGACTTCTGGTAACATTGCATTAAAAATAATTATGTTTAAATTTCAAAAACAGTTTTTGTGTGATAATTTTTTATATAAAAGGGGTTACTGATGTGACAGATCTTTTTGTTCATACTAGGAACCCCAAATATAATGAAACGATGACTTGGCAAATACTCACATTTTTACTTACATCATAAGCACAGTTATGTAGGGTATCCTTTGTTTTGGTAAATGTGACCAACAGTGTGACTGTTCCTGTTTGGTTGCTTTAATTAACTTAATTAAAACATTACATTCCCATTCTCTACTCATTTTTATAACAAACTTTTTTTTTTTCAAGTAACACTGGTCCTCAAGTCTATTCATTACACTTGAGTGTCTACTGAGAGTGACACGAAACTGCAAGCAAATATTTGACCACCATGGCAGAAGAAGGAAGTAAAGAAGACATAGCTGATGTACAAGTCTGGCCTTGGATGGCTGTTTTTGCTGAATTGTTGATAAAAAACTAGCTAATGCACTTTTCTGCCCTTGCTATAAATGAGGTTTGTTTCATAGTCATTGATCTCATTTCTATGTATACATGACAATACTTTACAAATAAAGTATAAAAAGCTATGAAAATGTTAGAATTAAATGTGTTGTGTTGAGTGAATTATACAGCAGAAAGTAGATACAGACTGAAACCTTACTGGGAGTGACAGCCTTTGTACTCTTAGTGTGAAATGAGAGTGATGTCACATCAGAGGAAATCGCAAGGGAAATAACCCATGATCAATAAGCATCGCAACCAGAATGTGATTTGCAACACATATTTTTCCTCCTGAATTTGAGGCTTGAGGTTACAAAACTCCTAATGGTTAAATACTTACGGATATTATTAGAATTTGTAAAAAAAAATAACAAAAAAGGCACATCACATTATATGTCATGAGTGACAAAACTTTAGTCATTTAAATTAAGCCTATATGGGTCACATGAAACTGTGGATAAACTGAAGGAGGTTGAATACTTTCCGAAAGCAGTGTACAAAACCATAATATGTAATGTTCTCAATGCTAATGCTAATGCTGTGTGTGTGTGTGTGTGTGTGTGTGTGTGTGTGTGTGTGTCGCCCGGCAGATATTGGTCATCAGGGTTAGCAAGGCAAATATGCTGGCGTATATAGGGACTCACCCGCGCGTCATAATCCAAGACAAAAGGTGGGATGTCTATCTGTTCAGGCAGGATGCAGGTGAAAAGCTGCCGGAGGTTCTCTATATGATGGACCTTCTCCTTCAGCCCCGACACACTGAAAGTCGTGAAGAACCAGGTGGACACCTGGCAGGACAATAATATAAAGGACAAAAAAGAATGGAAGTTCCAAAACAGGAAAGACAGGTTCCCTGACGCCGAATAAACCACATTCTGAACAGAAAGTGCTTTGTTGGCCCCGGTGTCCGGGGACGGAAGTCGTCAAATCATTTATAGCATTTATGCTAATTATCTCACTGCAATTCCTGGCCGTTTCCCATAGCTTCCTGTGATGAGACAAGCTACTTATGCATTTATGATTTCCTCTTTATAAGCCACCTCCGTTTAGAAGGGCTGAATCATAACACTAACTATGCGGATGGAACCAGTTTAAAGGTCAAATGTCTCAGTGGCTCACAGCTAAATCTCGGTCAAAGTAGACCTGTAATGGGGTGGTGTGTGTGTGTGTGTGTGTGTGTGTGTATCCTAAGATACGTTGTAGACAAATTAGTACATAACAATGTTATAACAAGTGATGGTAGACTTCACCTTGGAACGAAGCGAAGGGTGAACAAAGTAGAACGCCTTCAAGTTATTTTTAAACCTGCAATACAAAACAAAGAATGCATTCACGGTCACATTGGCTAGCGTGGTACGTAAGTGGAAGTGTTTTTATAATCACCATTCTGACTTGTCAGGAATGAAGCATTTTGCTAAGCATTTCAATGAATTTGCTCCTACTCTAGAAGTTTCTTCAGGCCAAGGTACTAGCCCGAGAGCGAGCAAGCGCACGCACACACACACTCTCTGAGATAGTGTGGAATAACAACCCATAGCATTACAGCTTTACAGTGAATCATCTCCCCAAAACTAATCAAACAACGCTTCATCATTTCAGAGAACACCAGAGGGCCCGGTACGTAAATGGAGCAGGGCCTGAATCGTGAATCTTCCCAGCTAGACAGGTTCTTCATTCCATCTCTTCCTGGTCTAGGGGTGGAGTAGTAATTTCCAAACCAGTCCAATAGCCAACTCTAAAGCAATACCAACAAAACATTGTTCCTGATGTAGCAGATTAGTCTAGAGCCACGCTGGGTAGATGGGAGCACAGGTGTTCAGTCAAAACACACGAGGTCACAGAGTTTCTCATGAGGACCCTAGATTGTCTCCACATGGTGGTTAATTCCGGTTTACCGTACTGCGACCGATCATTCCACTGGCTACGGAGGAAACTATGGACGCAGAAGTATGTATTCAAAAGCAACGCTCGATAAAAAGCCCTGACAGGTAGAGGTGCACACTGACTTTGTCAATAACTACAACGACTCATTTCAAACCCTATAATCTGACATTGTTCATTAGAGGGGAAGTTGTGTTGGGCATGTCCAGAGACATACAGCGTCACAGAACGACTGGCTAAAACTGCCCACAGCTGAGGACATGAACAGTGTGTCAAAGGAAGGATTTCTGCCTTCTGCAGGCCTGTGGGTTTGATGGCGAGAAGACGTCTGGTTTTCATTTGCATAGTGCGGTTTTCAGCTCTACTACACAGTGTGTGATGGTGTGAATAGATCTCAGAAAGAGAGTTTAGTGGTTGATCTTGTCTTAGCCTTTAATACATTGCTCTGTCCTGCAGGACTGAAACTTTAGTTTTTTTTAACATTCTGACATCATGCAAGTGCAATAACTACCCTGTAGAAACAAAAAACTGAAATGTTTCAGTTCTCTAGGGCCAGAGTCAGCTACTCCTGCTTCAACAGATGTATTAAACCTGAGAGACGGGTTAGGATGTGTAATGTTGACATTGGCACTGCTAAGCTAATTTGTTGCAACTTGCTTCACATGAAGTGAATTCATGGCAAATCGCTATGTCATAAGGTGTTAGTTTGGTGAAGGTTATAGAGCTGCCCAGATATTCTTATGTTTATTGTAATTTTAGCTTCTACAATTTGGGGCAACCCCTGGTATATCCCTCTTTTTGAACCGTCTACCAGATTTGGTGAACTATTCCAATAAGGATTCCAGGTTTCCAAAACATACGTGGACACAAAAGCAATCTGGTTAAATCTTTCGGAAAGTTGGCAACGTCTTCTTGGCCTCAGCATTAAGTCTAAAATGTCTTCAGTAAATAGCGATCTCCCACTTCACCAGATCAATAAAATGTGTGCGTTTGTGAGTCTTACTTGGCATCTACAATCTCATAGAGCTTCTTGAGAAATTCCGAATCCAGATGGTTTTGTTCTTCGGTCAGAGTGTGGAAGTAAACCATGACATATTCTTTGACTGTGATGTGATCCATGACGTGGATGAAGTACAGCAGGGCCTGCAGTGTTCAGACAAACACATGCCAGGTCAGAGTTGGCTCACAGAGAAACAATATTCAGGTATTACTACTGAACCGCTAATACAGTGATGTTGCCTCCAAATTAAACCGGCTACCTTTTCCATGTCAATGAGGTTGATGGGAACATTTCTGCCCACAAGAACCATCACTGTCCTGCCATATATGTCAACACCTGCGAACAAACACACACATTTAACTGGAAGCCTCATTACACTGTCTCCTAGAGGAGACCTGGAAGTATGACACTCTATGAGCATCACTACTGCACAGAATGAAAATGAAGAATTAAAGATTTAACCAATTGCCTCGACTAAACCAAGCGAATGAGTGTGAGGCGAGAAGAAAATTTGGCATAAGACAAAGAAAAAAAGAAAAAGAGAACAGGAAGGATAAAAGGGGAATGAAAGAGAGCCGTCCCGCCTTTACCACAGAGGCTGTTTCATTAATTGCCATTTTTAATCCTGAGAATGAAACATGAGAGAACGGATTATCGCACCCCCTGATGCTGTGTTCAATGAGCTGGAAAAAGGATTTCCGTCCCCACAAGAGACCACACCCACACCCACCTTACCAGTTTGATATAATGCTTTTAGTGCTGCTATGTCTGACAAGTCCTCTGCTCTAGCTCGACACAACCAGCGGTTATAACTGCAATGACAGGAGAGGTTATAACACCATTAAGTCAACAGGGTGCAGTGTAAACAGAAGAGTACTGGTTGCTATGGAACTGACTTTCTCTGGTGCTGTTTCTGCATGGTAGCATCAGAGAGCTGGCCCTGAAGGATGAGTTTGCGCTGTTTGTCCACATCTCCCTCCATCCGGGCAAAAGCGTGAGTGCCCACCTGACCCAGATGCGAGTCCAGTGTGTCCTCCTCAGAATCGTCTGCACAACGTGCACCGAGACACACATGCACACAACATTGCAAATGGGGGAGAAAAAAAAAAAAAAAGAATACTCCCTTAACATTGCAAACAATCTGTGAAACACACAAAAACAAACATGAGTTATCACACTTCACACTCACTGTGATGCAGAGCTATTCTCACTGGTTTGGGTGTGGGTGTGTGTGTGTGTGTGTGTGTGTGTCTAGACCTCAGAACCACTGTGAACCATCCAGCCAAAGGCATTAGAAGCAGCTCGTCCACTGTCCCTCTGGATCATGCAGAGTGTGTGTGTGTGTGTGTGTGTGTGTTTTAACTTAGCTGTCATTGTTTTCACCGGTCAGCATAGCTGGGGCTCTGCTGTGTGGAAAAGATGAACCAACAGAAAGACACGGACCATTTAACAATTCAGACTGCTCCTAATAGTTTCCACCCTGACGTAAGATCCACTTGGTCGGTCTGTGTGCCCCAGTATGTTTCGCCACCGACCGATATGACGGAGATGTTCCACAGACTCTGTGACAGATTGCCCAGCACCCATGTCCACTGTGTCTTCATGGACACAGACCACCTGGTTTAACAGGCGGTATTACTAGCCAACACAGCGTTGTCCATCCTCCAGGAAATACAGCCTCAGCTTAGAGACGATCACTGGCGGCAACAGTAATGATCGCCATGAATTCGTGTAGGTCTTTCAACAACATTAAATGGAGGTCGTTGCTATGGTTGCCATATTGAAGAGGCATTGTGCATTACACCTCTGGGACGAGTTGTGCCTAGGGTGTTGTGGGAAATGCAGTCTTACCCTCCAGACTGCCTGGTTTTTCAGCAATGCGAATCTGTCTCTCTGGGACTACAGGCTCCCCCTCTGAGTTCCCAATGTCGGCTGGGATTAGTGGCAGGCTAGCACGCTCCTCTGCCTCAGAACGAGGATAGTAGAGAGGCAGCAGCTTCCTGTATGTGGGCTAAGATAAAAAAAAACAACTCACAACCTCTTTAAAGGTTTGTCTGTTTTGTTTGCCTTTTTTAACATAATAAGGCACTCGATAAGCTGGAGACCTCATGTTATTCTTGACATTTTAAGAACAAAGTAGTGTAAAATCCCAATGAAACATAACCACCAAAACATTTTTAAACTAATATTCCCCTTAAGTTAATTTCCCTCCTAGAACAGCTTAAGCCAGATCAGATATGTGCACCCATGGAATGTAACTCCTGACTGTGCAGAGTGGAGGGGGACAAACCTCTTCCACGTCCGTCACAGCGAACACCACTGTCTCTATGCTTTCACCATGGTTCTCCAGAAACCTGCGGACCGTTCCTGCAGTGACACACAGGCAGACATACAGCCACAGACACACCAGGAATGTTTGCCAAAGGTCAGGGTTCATGGAGAACTGATAGAACATTATGCTAGTGTGACATTTGACCCGCATGAGAGCTCCTTAAAATGTTATGACAGAGTGTTCTGTTCTCCACAGTATCAGCGGTCATTAACATAGTCAGGGTTATCTGTGTGTGAGTCTTACTGAAGGCAATGTGTGTGGCATCCTCCAGAGGGTATCCTCTCTTGCCTGTGCTGATGACACAGAAGGCCACAGACGCCATGGCCTGCTCACTGCAGGGACACAGGAACGACCACTCAGAAAATAGCAACAGGGCGGGCTGATTTCGCACACGCACACACCTCAACGTGAACCTCTTTAGCCACCCTTTCAGAAATGATGCTTTTATTAAGGAAGTGACCGGGGAAGATTTTTTTTAACCTAGCTGTTTCTACAAGATGCAGTTCATCGTTGTTCTGTATGTTCGATAGGTACACAAATCTTGAGTATGAATTACTAGATATCGGTGGCCGAGTGAAGTGCAGCTTTAAGTAAATTATGGAACATTGTTCTCGTGTGGAAAGAAGGTTCCACCGAATCCCTGGGTTCTAAAACTATGGTAAAACTGGTATTGAAAAGAAGTGTAGCATACTATAAAGAAAAGTCTTATTGGTTGAATACAACAACAATACATAACATTGAGGTTATTACAGTGCAACTAGGTGTTAAAAGAGCACAAACATTTCACCTACAAAACAATTTTAATTAGTGGACATTGTTTGACCTAGGTAAAATGTAACATTTTTCAATAGTGATGGTTTCTCTGTCGTGGGCTCAACATAACAGGACGAGCTCCCGATGTAATCCGCAGGGCTGTCGCCACAGGCATATGAAGCACCATGTGGAACCAGCCTCTTAGTACAATGTGTTGTACCACTGCAGTCAGCCTAATTTAGTAGACTAAGGAGTGAGTCTTACTTGGCGAGCTGCATGACATTCCTATAGCAGCTGTACAGGGAACTTTCGGCAGCCGTCCGGTACTTGGCTTTGTACTTGGGCCCCACGGTGTGGATAATAAAGCGGGCCGCTAGGCTAAAGCCTTTGGTCATCTTTGCCTCGCCTGTCCGACAACCTGTGAACAGCCACGCAAATGCAGTACAACTAAATGATATGAAGTACTCACAGCAAAAACAGCATTTGTCACCTCGAACAGAGACTCAAAATGGGATCGCCATAGCAACACACTGCAAGACCCAAATTACACAAAACAAGATGCCCATACAAATAATTGCAATCCTGTTCCTTGCCTACATAGTGCAAGGACCCATTCAGTCCAAAAATACATTAAAATGAATCAGCGGTGCCCCCTACCTTTCAGTTTGAGCAGCTCGTCTCGAAGCTCAGGCCCAGCGTGATTGTGGATGCTCTCGGAGATTGGGTTCTTGTCGGTTAGCGTCTCATTGCTTGTGTTTACGATGGCGGTGCAGTTCAGTAGGGCCACGTCACCGTTACTGAAGACACAGAAAAACAGAATCAGATATTCTAACTCACTCAATAGTACAAGCAACAACTCATCTCGTCGCCATCCTCATATGGACACAAACGTTTGAGCCGGCGTGTGTTCAATGTTGGGATCCTGACCACATTGCATTGTGCAACAATGAAAGGGGAAGTAATCTTAACAGCGTGATGGAGGTACTGATTTGTATGAAATCCAAGTATTTTCCCCCCAATAACGATCAAGACGACTTGAGTTGAGATCAGTACACAGTTGAGAAAGAGGTTTATGACACCAGAGTACATTATGTAGAAATGGCAAAGCCAACAGAAATTTCAGAGTTGGGATAATTTCAAGCGAATTTAAGACACACAGAAATTCCAATACCAGTTCAATTGTTTTCCAATTGTTCTTCAAGGTATAAGGACATATGGAATTGGAATTTGATTTACTTTTGGAATTTTCTGGAAATGTAATAAAACTGACACCAACCCTGGTCTGTTTCCCCTTGTAAAACGTTTCAGCAAGCAAAGCGGCTAATAGACCAACGGTAATTTAGTCACTACGTCATCTCCATATTACAGCATCGCTACCTAAGTAAGGCTGAGCTAATCTACCTCAAAAAGGTTGAGCAATGTTTTGTCAGCCTTGTTGTACACAGTGATCCCATGCACCAATAACTTGCATGAAGTTTGCTCGTTGAGACTCAACCTAGTTAAATATAGTTCAAATACAGCAATAAAGATTCCTTAGGCGGAAAAAAACAGCAGCAGAAAAATCATTTACTAAGTCCTGTCCATGAGTCTGTTCCTTTAACTTCAGCAGGAATGTGGAGGGCTTGGAGAGGTCTGGGTACTAAAGGTTTACTGAGACTCCTACCAACAGAACCTCTGGACACATCATGTGCTCGGCCTTCCTTAACCACAAAGAGGATTTATAAAGTCGAGGGTAGAATGCCCACGTGGTGGTGGTGGAAGGCGGGTTAAATTAGAGAGAAATAGAGAGGTGATTCAACACGCTGCAAGGCCCAGGAACTGAGTCACAAGGCACACGATTCCAGAGCACCTTGAGAAGCCGTCAGAGGCATTTGATTCTTTTAAAGTTAGCGACTGTGACAAAATGGAAGATCACGAGTAAAAACACACAAAATAACTTTTCTGGTGTCTGAGTTACTGATATTGGAGTAACAGGTTTTGGAGGCAGGGGTCCAGTGTGCATGACTCACTAGAGCACTATCTTCCTGTTGATGTCTTCTCTGTAGGGGAAGGGTGAAGGGAAGGCCTGCTCGCTATCAAAACAGTCATTGCACTCATCTGTGTCCTTTCCCTCCAGGTCCGGCTGCATCTCCCAGGTGGACAGAGTCTGGACCTCCACAAACTGGGAGCGTGCTCCCAGAGGATCCATTCCAGCACCTCAACACCACACACTGCAAACAAAGCCAGAGGAAGAGCATAACGTGTATTCTCAGTGTCCAAATCCAAAGGACCAGTTGACTGTCAAGTAATGACTACCTGTGTGTTCACACTTTATCTGCAAGTTTCAGTGTTCATTGTTAAGGGAGTCTGGCAACGACAACCCATTTTGTAATGAAAAATCATTGTGGCGCAGTCAAAGATAGCCGTAGCTTCTAGTGTCTACACAGCAAGTAATCAACCAAATGAAACCTCAGTTCAATAGCAGAATTACAACACACTGCACGCATACAGATAACTTTGTTGTCAATAGAACATTGGATTAGGTTTTGATTGCATTTTTGGCAGCAGTTAAGATAAATTGAGAGAATTAGACAAGCAAGGTCTGACTGTCTTTCCCAGATCCTGCAACTAAGTACTTACCATGTATGACTGATGGCCTGTCTTAAAGGGATAGCTCAGCTAAACTACAAAATTGCTTAACGAAATTGGTTTCCTTACTATGGTTAATGTATGACAGCAATCCATGCTTTGGTCACAATTGCTTTTATTTCAGTAAGTACATTTTAAACACACAACTCACCCTGTTGTAGGGCTGGTAGTGGGACACAACATACATATTACCTTTCCAGTTCTGATCTAACCTTTTGATTTGAGTGAACTAAGCCTTTGAAATTAGATTAGGTCGCTTTTTAGGAACTGTACTGGCGCATAGAGCAATGGCACACGAGGGGGGGACAGAGGGAAATAACTGCTACAGCGCATTCATCACCCCAAACAGGGTTTTCAAAAGACCAAGGACGAAAAGAGAAAGATTTTATAGCAAGTACATTTTAATCACTTTGAAAAATAGCCTATATTAATTGACAGTGAACAATTATTTGAGTGTTTTTACTTGTACGAATTTTAAATCAGGCCCTGGTCAGTGTGACATTATCACCACCAAACATAAAGCTCGATCTCAGTTAACTATCAGCACATTACGGTAGTAAAGCAGCGTTTGCCTTCGTTTTTCTTTATTCGCAAGCAACTGTACAGCACTGCAGCGAATAGCATAACAAAATAGCTAGGACATTTGATTAATCTAGCTAGCTAGCTAGCTAATCAGAAAGGTAATCAGTAAAAATGAATTTCAGGTATACCCGTTCTCGTTCGTCCACTCTGTCGTCGGCTCCGAGCAGAACTGAATTACAAAAAGCAAGTCATGATCTTCATGTCATGGCAAACTTGATTTCATGGAGCCCATTCCAATCCCATCGCACTGTCACGTTTACTACAGTTGGTCGAGTTCCTGATCAGCTGATTCACGAGAAAGAACATTCCATAGAGAACGATAGAGGCCTCGAAAAAAGTGTTTGTTTATTGGTTTTCACCTGATGCATAGAAATGTAGTCAGATTAGAAGCCCCGTTCACCATTGGTTTATTACCTATGGTGTCAGTGAGTATTCCTGGGACAAGACAAGCTCAGCTCATCATGCAGTTATTGAGAGTCACTAGATCATTAACAATACTTTATATGATTTATTTTCGAACATGATCCTTTTCCCACACAATCATTACTCTCGCCAATTTACCCAACCGTACATGTCCAGTCTAACTGTATGCAATTTTGACTACACGAATTGTAAGTATTGCTTTGTGATTTTTCTCAAGCAATAATTTAGGTATCACCACCACTGTTGCAAAACCAGACTGGAAGCCTGGAAGAACTGACAGAGTAAATTCACAAGTAACAGGGACTTATTTAATTATCAAATGCCTACACACAAACGGGTGATGGTTATTATAAAGTTTTTAAAACATAGAGCACTTTTATTGCAACTGTTGTGATAAACTGAATTATTGTATGGCACAATTGTATTGGTAATCCCACTAATTTGACTAGCTATTTCCCACCCGGTACAATGACATCCTTTGACCACTGCAGCAACTCCAGCAGCAGGGCAAATAAATTCAGTTTTTCAGAAATACTCTTTAGGTGACATTTTGAGTTAACCATTGTCTAAATTGTGATAATGATGCGCTCCAAGACAACACGATGAGACGAACACAGAGCCAGTTTTAAATATAGCAATCTCTATGCTATGAGCACACACTAACCATTTCCGGAATTATTGCTAGAGATGTACGATCAATTGCGTTTGGGTAAAAAAGAAAAACGCTGTTTTATGTGTATATCCTCACGGGTTTTTCCTGGCAGGTGAAAATAGATTTTACAAATTGCTCAATGGTATTAAGCGAAAAGAAAAAAAATATCGTTATGCAACGATATAATAAAGTCTAAAGTAATGGATACAAAACAAGTTAATGTTATTGACCATTAATTATATTTATTGTAATCAACAAGCGCAGTACTCAGAAAAATGTAAATACATATTTTGTATTGGTCTCTCTCAAACTAGACATTCATGTGCATTTACTGTTTGCTTATGTTTGTAGACGACTCTATCTGGGATTGATCAGTCGGGTCTTCCTCGTGTGACTAGGTAAGTCAGAAAACATCACTGTCTGGACGCTTCAATCAAGGAATTAGCAACATCGTTGAAGTAAGATAACCAATTAGGAAACATACACTTAATTTTTATATTACGAAATGGGTATAAAGGAGTCTCAAAAGAGGCTTTTGCTTGTGTTATTTTCTTATTTAGCTGATTAGCGATACACTCCAAAACCACGTGGGCCTAACATGATACTACTCACCTACCTAGCTAGCTAACATTAGCTGAAGTAGTGAGCCCCCACCAAATCCCAGCCAAGTCATCTTACTAATGGAATTTGCACTATAAAATGTATTTACCTAGTTATTTGTTCAAGTACTGTATACATATAGCTGTGTTTTAGTTAGTTATACTTTCATGTAGTCTGGGCAGAGGTGTTTTTGTGCTTTACGGAGTACAGCAGCTACTCCTTTTGCAGCCTTGTCCATGCAGAGTTGAGAAGGCAGCAGAAACCAACCTGGAATTCAGGACGACTAATGCATATTATTGCACACATTTTTGCATCTTGCTGATACCTAAACGTTTATGTACGTTATGAGTGGAGTATACTGACTTAGTAATATGATAATCTAGCCCCGGGTTGCTCTAACCTCTTTCTGAAGAGCTAGAGCCTGTGCAGGGTTTTCTCCAATGCTAACGTCAATTGTGGGCAGCGCTGGGCTAGGCGCTTGTAATGCATTGAAGTCAGGGTGCGAGCTGATTCCTTGTCTGTTCAATCAATCAAATTTATTTTATAAAGCAGTTTTTATATCAGCAGCTGTCACAAAGGCCTTTTACATAAAAACGTTTCTTCAATCGGGCATCATTATAATATTCATGTCAGTATCTCATCGTATCCCCCAGCC
This sequence comes from Esox niger, assembly GCA_016801105.1. NCBI lineage: Eukaryota > Metazoa > Chordata > Actinopteri > Esociformes > Esocidae > Esox > Esox niger. The sequence goes on from JACXGJ010000478.1 coordinate 24,768, forward strand.
TGTGATATCCCTCTGGTTGAGACCATGGGGTTAACCAAGCAGTACCTGCGCTATGCTGCCAGCGCCGTGTTTGGAGTAATAGGAAGCCAGAAGGCCAACATTGCTTTCGTCACCATGCAAGGAGGGGAAAAGGGACGCTTTGTCGCGGTTGCTGCATGTGAGCATGTGTTCATATGGGACATCCGTAAGGCTGAGAAGGTGAGAGATTTGGGCGGGTGTATTCATGCAGGTTTATAATTTTTTGTCAGATAAGTGTGTACCGTTGGCTAGCTACTGGCATAGCGGATTGTCAGGAGCATTGTTGCGGACTGTGCCAACAGGGCCTGGCTGTGCGCTAATATTTTAGATCACCTGGTCAGTGACACCAAATTGTAACCTTATTAGTTCACCAGTTTTTACCGATCGGTTGAGGTTATTGTCTTACCTTGTCTTTCCATGTAACCATCTTCCCCTCTGTCTAAGATTCTTATCCTCAAGGGGAACAAGCACGAGGTAACATACCTCTGTCCCTCGCCCGATGGCGTCCACATCGCCGTGGGTTATGAGGACGGAGTCGTGCGAGTCTTCAGCCTAATCAACGGCGAGAGCAGCGTATCTTTCAACGGGCACAAATCCGCGGTCACCGTCATTCGCTATGACGCTCTGGGGGCCGGGCTGGTGACCGGATCTAGGGTGAGAACATATCTGCCATGCAGAGGGTTTTATCCATAGTGGAACTAATGCTGCAATAATGTCATGGTAACCCAAGGCTTGTGTGTTATAAAGTTTAATTAACGATGCGGTCAACAACATCATCTCTCCTCTTAGGACACGGATGTGATTGTGTGGGATGTAATTAACGAGTGTGGTCGCTACCGACTGAAAGGACACAAAGACGCCATCACACAAGTCCTGTTCATCAAAGACAAGAATCTTCTCCTGACATGGTAGTTCTTAATTCACATTAAAGGCTTCATGTTTTAGGTGTGTGTTGGGTTCTACTAGCGTGTCAAGCGTTGAGAGATTAGGTTTTTGTGTTTGATACCAACTTGACATAATTACTCGCAGAGTTTGCTGGTATACTGCGCTTGTCAATCTCTGTGTTGTGTTCTCCAGCTCCAAGGACAGCTTTGTGAAATGGTGGGACCTGGACACCCAGCACTGCTTTAAGACCATAGTTGGACATCGCAGTGAAGTAGGAGATCCCTGTCTACCATTTGATTTTATCACACGTTTTGTTGACAATTGTTTAGTGTTTGAGGAGGTGATTGGATCACTTGTCTTAGTAGATAACTGCCTCTCAAAGACAACTGTCTGGATCTCTTTGGTTGTGTGTTTGTCAGGTTTGGGGGATGGCACTGCTGAACCAAGAGAGTAGACTGATTACCGGCTCTGCTGACAGTGAGCTCCGTGCCTGGGACATCAACTACCTACAGGAGGTAAATGCACCCAAGAGCCGTGCATTTCACCACATGGCCTGATGATGGATTATTGGAATACAATTACAAATAAAATACTTGTATAAAATGCTAGCCCTCTAACAGTCTTGATTTGTGCATTGTTCAGGACAAAGAGGCTGGAGAACCACATGAAAAAAAAGGGAAAAGCCTACTTGGCATTGAGGAGGAGGAGGAGGAAGAAGAAGGTTTGGATGAGAGCCCTGTGGAGGTATTACAGACAGTGATCCTCCTGAAGGGCAAAACATGGGCTGCAATACAGCACTAAATAACCTGGGAAATAACTAAAGTATATGAAGTAATAATTAATGTTATTACTGTAATAGCATATCTATCTGAAATGAACGTTTTACCTCTCTCCCGCAGAGGATCTTGAGTTGTAAGAAAGCTGGCTCTCTGCTGAGGGAGGCCAGGGATCGGGTGGTCTCCATGACAACTGATGCGGAGGCCAGGATTCTTGCATGCCATGTATGTGTCTACTTACCCTCGTCATTGGTTTATTGACACTTCTCAGATCATGAATGTTTATTCTCCGCTGCTCGGATCTTACCTACCTTTCCCGCCTTGCTACTCTTGTCAGGGCACAGAAGCGGTGCTGGAGGTGTTCAGTGTGCTGCCAGAGGACGAGGTGGAAAGAGTGATGGCCAAGAAGCTGAAAAAAGCCAAGAAGAAGGCCAGGTACGTTCAACCGAGTTTACTGATCATACAGATGTTGCCTAAGTTGCAAATCCTTCAGGTATGATTAACACTGGGTAAGCCAGATCTCAAAGAGACCCTAGTCATGAAAACTTGAAAATATTGATGAATATGGTGACATGTGAAGTATTACTGCCCTCTGGTGTAGGGATGCACAAGCTGCAGGGGAGGACGTCCAAGATCCTGTGGTGGAGAGGAAACTGGCAAATGAGATCGTCAGACTGACCAACATCAAGGCGTCTTCCAAGATCAGGTAAAGGTGCGCACACACACGTGTAAACTATGACTCTCAGCTGCTCACAGTCAAACAACCAACCAGCCAACTATGTGTGACGTGACCTGATTTGTCAACCTCATTCTGTGTGGAGCGTATTTATGTGTCCACTTCCTACTGTATGGCGTGTGTCTTTAGATGTGTCAACTTCATACTGTGTGGCGCGTGTCCTTAGATGTGTCGACTTCATACTGTGTGGCGCATGTCTTTAGATGTGTCGACTTCATACTGTGTGGCGCGTGTTTTTAAATGGGTCGACTTCATACTGTGTGGCGTGTCTTTAGATGGTCGACTTCATACTGTGTGGCGTGTGTCTTTAGATGGTCGACTTCATACTGTGTGGCGTGTGTCTTTAGATGGTCGACTTCATACTGTGTGGCGTGTGTCTTTAGATGTGTTGACTTCATACTGTGTGGCGTGTGTCTTTAGATGGTCGACTTCATACTGTGTGGCGTGTGTCTTTAGATGGTCGACTTCATACTGTGTGGCGCGTGTCTTTAGATGTGTCGACTTCATACTGTGTGGTGTTTGTCTTTAGATGGGTCGACTGCATAATGTGTGCTGGCGGGGAATTGAAGATAGCCATGCTTCTCCAGAACAACACGGTGGAAACCTACAGCCTCAAGACGTCGAATAAGAATCCCACTGGCACTAAGACGTCTCGCCTAACCCTGGGGGGGCACCGCACCGATGCCCGCACGCTGGCCTTCAGCTCAGACAACATCGGCATCCTGTCTGCCTCTGGGGAGACTGTCAAAATCTGGAACAGGTGACACGTCGTGACACGTCAGCACTCCAGAAGTTTTCTTCATTCCGATTGGGCGTCTAACGGGAAGTCCCTCCTCCCTCTGTTCCAGGTCTACACTGCAGGTGATTCGTACTATGGAGTGTGAGTACGCCCTGTGCTCCCTGTTTGTCCCTGGAGACAGGCAGATCATCTTAGGGACCAAGGTAACGTGAAGACACTGACACACACCAAGCCACAGATCATATTCAGTACGAGACTAATGCCTGTCAACTAAAACCGATGTCTCCTGTCAGAGTGGCAAGCTTCAGATCTTTGACCTTGCATCCGGATCCCTCCTGGAGACTGTTGACGCCCATAGTGGGGCGCTGTGGTCCCTCTGTCTGTCTCCAGATCAGGTATCGATTTTCTATCTGCCTTGTTTGTCTATCTTAATACAGAATACATGTAGTGTTTTCAGATGCCAATCTCCATTCCAACTCAATATTACTTTTTGTTATTGTTCTAAACAGAGGGGGATAGTGACTGGCGCTGCAGACAAGACTGTTAAGTTATGGGAGTTTGAGCTGATTAAAGATGGAGAGACTGCACAGAAGTAAGCCAGTCTATCTACTTGACACTCTCATTAAAGAGACACGGTGTTGAAATGTGCTTCTAAACAAAAAGATGACTTGTCTCCTGTACCTTACCGAAACAGAGCGCTATAGAATTAGCTAGTTTAAGGTGAGAAGGATATTATCAACAGTGTCCAAAGTGAGTATGCGTTTATTAGTCAATGCAAACTGATTGACGAACCGGCGAGGACATTTTCATCTGGATTATGTAACTGTAACATCTTTATGGTAACATTTAGTAATGATCAGATGAGCTTTATTAAGTCACAATTGGACGAAAGTTTGTTTTGGCACTTTTATTTTGATCAGTTCACAGTTGCTCTTATTCTGAATGTCTTGCACTGGGGGTTATGCAGATTTTTCCACCTTGTCGACTTGGGGATTGGTGAACAGCTGAAAGCCCTAATCACTAGGCCACCTGTTTCACAATAACCTCATTCCCAAGATGATGGTCTACTGTGGGCTTGTTTTGGGTTTGCAGGAGGCTGACGGTTAAACACTTGCGTACACTGCAGCTGGAAGAGGATGTGTTGTGTGTTAAGTATTCACCTGACCAGAGACTGTTGGCAGTCTCGCTGCTGGACTGCACTGTCAAGGTCTTCTACACAGACACACTCAAGTTCTTCTTGTCTCTTTATGGACACAAGCTCCCTGTGCTCTGCTTGGACATCTCTCACGTGAGTACCGGAGCGGATCTTGCTAACCTAAACTACAATCAAATATAGGGGACAATAGATTATTTTGGTGTGTTTGTGAAAGTTTGTGTGTGTGTGTGTGTGTGTGTGTGTGTGTGTGTGTTTAATCTGTCTTTGCTATAAATGGAACTTTGTCCTCCACCTTCCAGGACAGTGCCTTGATTGCAACTGGCTCTGCAGACAGGAATGTCAAGGTCTGGGGTCTGGACTTTGGGGACTGTCACCGATCTATGTTTGCCCACGATGACAGGTGCAGAAAATATTTACCTATTCGTTTGATGATTCCAGGGCTGAGCCAAGCCAAAAGTTTAAGTATATTCAGCATCCAATAGGAGTTTGACGCTTCTTCACATTTCCTGTAAAATATTTCAGCCAATCTCCAATTTCCGAAACAATGTCCTTGTTAGCCACCTTTGACTGATGACATCATCCCATCTGCTATTTCGTGTTGCTGTTTTGTCGTTTCTCATGTGTTTTATTTCTCTCTATTCCTGTTTCTTTTCTTAGTGTCATGTTTCTTCAGTTTGTCCCCAAAACCCATTTGTTCTTCACAGCGGGGAAGGACAAGAAGATTAAACAGTGGGATGCAGACAAGTTTGAGCACATCCAAACTCTAGAGGTGACATTCATTCCCATGTTGATAACACTCACATGTGGAGAGGTCTCCATTTCCATGATTAAATTCTGAATATTATGCCACTTATGCAACCTGAATGATCTTTTGCATATGAGTAATTACATTTGCAGTCCTTAACTGACAGAATTTAAAATAGATTTTTAATATATCTGTGGTATTTTACCTTTAACCTCCGACCCCTACGTGTCGTACATTGCTTAGGGTCACCATCGAGAGGTATGGTGTCTGGCCATAAGCCCTAATGGAGACCACATTGTGTCGTCGTCACATGACAAGTCCCTCAGGCTCTGGGAGAGGACCAGAGAACCGATCATCCTGGAGGAGGAGAGGGAGATGGTTAGTATACGTTCCCCAGAAAAAGGGCCCTGGCTGTGGGTAAAACTGAACAGAGCTAGTGGATACAAGCAAGATTTATTTAAACTGTTGTAATTTTCCGTTCTCAAATGTCTTTAGGAAAGAGAGGCTGCGTTTGAGGAAAGCCTGGCCCAAGGGGATGAACCTGTGGTAAGACCTGACTTTATTTAAAACCTTTAGAAGTTAACCCGTTTTTCTGTCTAACTAATGTCTCGTGTCTCCCAGGTTCCTGGAGAGAACAAAGAAATAGAGGCAGCACCTGCAGCAAAGAAGACCATGGAGACAGTCAAAGCTGTGAGTCTTCATGTCAGAGTGTGTGTGTGTGTGTGTGTGTGTGTGTGTGTGTGTGTGTGTGTGACATCTAATTTGTGATGGCTGGTGTCTCTTCAGGCAGAACGTATTATGGAGGCTCTGGAGCTATATAGGTCAGAGAGCAGGAAGATGGAAGAGCATCAGATAGCCTGTGAGTCAGCTGGAAAACAGCTGCCTCCACCCAAGGCCGATCCTATCCTTGTGGCGTTTGGAAATGTTTCAGTAAGTATTTTTTAAAGCTTTTTATTCAGATTGAAAGGCTACTGATAATTTCCACATTGACCCTGTAAATCTTTTAGATTTAGTCATTTATATGTATTGCTAAACAGCATCGGCAAAGTGGTTGTGTCTTATTTTCTGTCAGTCTGAAGTGCTCTGAATGGGCTACTAGATGTGTGATGATAGATGACATAAAATGCCTGGAAGATGGTTCTGTTCCACGCTAACATCCATTGTGTTACGCTAACAAGCTCATGGTTGCCTGCCTTCCTTGCAGCCGTCTCGCTACGTCTTGGATGTGATTAAAAAGGTTCGATCCAGTGAGCTGGAGGTCTCTCTGCTGGTCCTACCATTCCCCTACATCCCAGACTTGCTCTCTCTCTTCAACGTCTATGTCCAGGACGGCCTGGAGGTGGAGCTAGTGTGCCGCTGCCTCTTCTTCCTGCTTAGGTATGCTAGCCTCTAAATCAAATTCTAATGTAGAGGCGAGTTTGAAAGTAGTTGTAAGCCGTAAGCCATGCTCAACCTGCAGGCAATATAAATAATGTGACAATCTGAAGCCGGCACCTGACACCAAACCCGCAAATAGAGAAAATACTGCAGAATCAGTGTTGTTTTGATCAAGCGCTTCACCTCACATTGTTGGACAGAGAGGTGTAAGCTGGCAGCTGAAATGTAGCTGACTTTTGAGATGACATGCTGTGAGTTTATGGGACAGATATTACATGAGCCTAAACCTTCCTGCAGTGTGGGTGTCATCATGGGGACTGTGGGTTATATCAACCAGAGCATCACTAGCTTACTAGGCAGGTGACCTGTAGGGGGAGCGCTTAGTGTCTGCAGGGTGTCTCTTGAGCTTTGATGAGCCTTATCTCTCAGTCTGCCGTTAACATTCTTCCTTGTATTTCTCCAGGATCCACTTTGGCCAGATTTCCAGTAACCAGATGCTGCTGACCATCATAGATGAGCTGAGAACCAACACCATCTCTAAAGTCAGAGAGATCAGGGTGTGTGAATTCAAACAATACAGGAACAAAGTGACTCAAAAGGCCCATGGTCCACAACTATCCTACCATTGTCTTTGTCTCCTCTGCCAGGATGTTCTGGGCTTCAACAGTGCTGGTCTCCAGTTCCTCCAGAGGGAGGTGGAGAGCAAAGAGGATGTGATGTTCTTTGCCGACGCCACTGGCCAGCTCGACGAGAAGAGGAGGAAGAGGAAGAAGAGGGAGAGGGCTATACTCACCATCACCTAAATCCCCAGAGGAATCAGAAACTCTTTTTATACGAACCATCTTCCCCACATCACACCCACTAGGCTGCTGCCAGCGTGGCTTTAAACAGAGTTACACTGTTTTATATCCGAACTGTTATATGATTCTGATAGGACATAACACTGTATTATTCAATGACATGCTTCGTTTCCCAAATAAACTGTCCGAGTTAATCATGTGGAGCCTCGCTCCCTTAGGTCTTACAGAAAGGCCTGTGAATGAATAAATCCACTGCGGCCCAGTCCAAGTCAAGAGGACACGGTGTATGTATACATAGCAGATCCCTGTGCAACCATTGGCTTGTGTAAAAGACATGGATATGAAACTCAGTCCTGAACAGATACATTTCATTTTGGACCCAGTATATCTATGCTGCCTGTCACATGTGGTTTGGACAGGTATGATTTAGGCCTGTTTCTCTGGGTTTTCCTGTACTGCAACCTCGGGGAGCAATTCAAACCTGGAAGAGAGCCAAACCGACCCGAATTGAGATTCAGGCTCAGAGGTATGAAAAGTACAAAGAACTCGGCTGAGTTGAACTTTGTTCACCGCTTTAGGGATATTTGTAATTAAAATGAATAATTATAAATTTAGCTGGGTAGTAAAACTACTGTTACCTGGTAATGGAGGTCTTAATAACTTCCCAAAACTGGTGAACGCAAACAAATAATTTAACTTTGTGCTTTTACATCTTGGCGTAGCCTGAAAGAATAGTTTCAGATCTGTCACAGATTACCAGTCCCAGACCACCAAGACTGGCTGTCAAAGGGCACACAGGACAGAACTAGATTGTCAGCCACAGGAAACGCCTGCTTCCCTCTTGCCACAGTTATGCTATACTGCCATCAGTTGGAGAAACGGGCCAATTCAGCTTAATGTGACTACTCTTGCTACTCAGCCTGAATTTTCAGTGGTTATACCTTGTACATGGACCACATACAGTATTTCACCCACAGACCAAGATGGTGGTGTACCCATTGCTGACATATCTCCCATCTTATTTTACTGGGCCAAATTTGGTTTAAATGTGGACTGCTTGAATTTTTTCCCCCACACCCCTAACTCGAAGGTTAATCCTGCAATGGTAAGCAATGTTTCACATACACATTAACATGTAATTTTCCACCAGTGTGTTTGTATCCAGACCGCAGCGCACTGAATTAATGAATCTGAACTAAAAACACCTCTGTTCAGTTTTTATCTCGTGGCAGAAAGAAAAAAAACATTGACTCAAGGTCTATAAAGCTTTAATGAGGACCACAAACGTTTTGAGGGACTGGGTTTAACTCGTTAAACCATAAATATCACACCTAACAAGCAGGGCTTCCTTTAGTCGACTTGGCAGAGAAAATGTAAATCCGGGAAAATGATTGGCTACTGGCCAAACTGTCCGTAAGCAAAGAAATCTCCCCAAATGATGCGCATAGCAAGCTGCTGCGAAGGACTTGAGCCAATTTGTTTTAGCAACAGCAGTAGCTCTCCGAGCATGCCTAAGTTTTTCGCATACATGCGCCGCTGATATGCCAAATAGCCCAATGCACTTAAAACGAAGTGTGTCCCCAGAAAACGGCACTCATCCTCAAGCGCGCATTTCGTAACACCAGTCGCGTTAAATGTCCGCAAGAAACCGGCGTAACCAAAAAATGTATTGAGCTAGAGCCCCGTAGGCCAGGGCTGGTGAAGCCCTTGTTTTGAGACAATTTTAGGGATAGCTTTTCAACAGTGAAAAATAATAGAGTTAAAAAGTGTAATGCCTGTTTTTATTACTGTGTCAAGAACATCGTTTGGTACTTTTTTTTGTCATGTGAACATATTGTCTAACACCTGAATGACGTCTCCCTTAGTTAATAGTGCTATGGGCGAAGGTGTCCAGTAAATATCTTCAGATATATTTAACTAACTAGACCCAGACACATTTTGTACCAACCCAACAGCAAAGCATTACAAAAACATCCGAACTGTTAATGTCTCAATAATACATAATTTATTACTAAAACATATATATATATCTATCTTGTCTGCCCTTACACAGTTTCAAAAGTGAACAATTTTACAGGCTTCTGTTAAAACACAGCCTCTATGTGTAAAAGTAGATTTGGGCTGCTTGGGGTATATACCCTGGATAACCTAAAAATTCACCTTGTGTGAGAGCAGTGACTTTAAAGATTTCTATACACCTATATTGACATTTAATGTGGCCTGTTCTGAGACTGCAGTGTTATACCTCAATTAAATGACTGAAAAGGAAAGCTAAGCACATAGTTCAGGAAAAAGCAGATATGACTTGGAGATGGGAGGGGTTCCCTGCATTGGAACAGCATTTACAATACATATTATGTATCTATAGTAGACAATTTTCTATTATGTATCGCGGTTGTACAATAGACAACAGATATATAATACGTGTCGTTTGTATTTTCTGTATTCATGCAGACGACCACTGGCCTGACTTGTCATTGAGTGCAGGAGGGTCTTAGGTGACATATCGGCACAGGGATTTCCAAAACAGTCAACGGTGACGCACTTGTGGACTGGAGGGACAAGTGCATGACAGTGCACTACTGAACATGGCCACTGGGTGGCGGCCTTGCCGTTCCCACTGCTCTTGGCAGACGCCACATATGGCATCCATGTGAATCAGAAGACCCCTATTCAAGCCTGTGTCGAGTAGATTACAGCCTTAGCACCTGTTCTGCTGTTCAGCTCATAATGGTTAAGGTTAGGCCTGGGTCCAACAGGGACAGGCCCCTGATCCCAACTCCACATCAGTACAACATTGTCATCGCATTAGTGGCGTACCAGAGCATGGAGGCGACGGACCCCAAATAATCCATTACCTATAATGTTGAAGTTCAAACAGCGCATGACCCGCATTTTTCACATAGAAGAACTTGACGTCTAGTGTTACGCTGCCGGTGTGGCATTTCTGAACCAGAGGACGTTTTCTGAACCAGAGGACTCTGAATTGGAGAGAGTCAGTGAGCCATACCACCATTCCTTCCTCTTTGGATCGTACGGGACAGTACGTTAATTCTGCGTCCAGCCCTCCAGCCAGATAGGTCTTTGGCTATCTGAGTAAGAAAAGAAAATTATGGATTAGTCCAAGGAGGAGCTGAGTCGCTCCTTGGTTGATACGTGAACAGGGCTGGAGACGTCCAGTCTGAGAGATGAGGTGGTAGAACTCTCTGTCAGGCCAATAATTATTTCTTTTTTCTATCTGTTTGAATTTTAAATTCAAGGTGGTATTGTTTTTATTAACTGCTCTTTATATGTTTAATGTACGCGCATATACACTAGCCATTTAGATACTTTATCTATACTTTGGGAATACAAACTATTTTGACCATATATTGGCTTTAGATGTTGCATATGACAACCTGCACCAATTACAATTTTGATTATGTGTTAAAAGTACATTTAATGAAAATAGAGATTCAGACCTGGATGTGGTCTTTCTGCTATACCCCCCAGGAAATTCATAAGGCTCTCGCCGTCATGTGGATAAACCATTATTTTGATCTCATTATTTGTGGACTATCCCTCCTTTTCATCTCCACTTTCAACGCTGAGGAAAGTATATGGAAACCTTTTATAATAGGATTCCCATTTCCTCATTACCCATTCCAGTGGTGCGTTCCATAGAGAGAGTAATGGCTGTTATTTGCAGCGGTCAGAGATGTGAGTGGAGGTGTTCCCTCCTCAGCATCAGTCAGTCCCACATGTTGAGTAGGTCAACAGCACGCCTATACTCATCTGGCCGGAAGAGAGAAACATGTTTTAATAACGGGAGTCTGTAGAGAGGGGAGAGGAAACCTTTTCTCCGCCTGTCACACACCAGGGTCAACCTTCTCTAGCGCCTTATGAAGCTACACACACACACACGCACACACACATTGGCGCACACTTCTTTTAAGCGCTCTCCCCAGAAATCCATGTGGCTGATGTAATTAGTCATTTTAGAGCCCCTGCACTTCATATTACTACCCATAAACAGACATTCAATACTTTCCTTTGAGAGCCCTGTTTATCCTAGGGTTTTATAGTCCATGCAGGCCCTCTCCTTGTTTATTCTCTAGAACAATACTGCCACTATGGTCCCCTGCTGGAATGCCATTCATTTGTCCAATTAAACACAGAAAATAAATACAAATCTATTAGACTGACTCTGGTCGGGTTTATTTCAAGAACCGGTGAACAACAGCACTCGGCCTGAGGATTTATGAAGTGGGCTTTAAAGAAGCAGGGCTGATGGATGAAATGACATGGAATGGGATGTTTGTCAAAGATTTAATCTACAGCATTTTATTATCTAAATATATACTAGGACATAAATCTGGATTACATACCTGCAATGGTGTCTTTGTTTGTGAAAAAAGATACAACGTTTGGAAACGTATCAAATGCGTACACATTCATAAAGTCACTAGTGAACACACCATCTTGGTTCATTGGATGAATGGTCTAAAACTAGCAGGCTGAGTTCTAGACCAGAAGGTAACAAACAGAGCAAACATTTGTTTTTTTTTGTGTATTTAAAAGTAAATGGTAACAACCAACTATATATTTTCTACTGGACTGTTTTGAAATAATGCAAACCATTTTGTGCTAGACATTTTTGAGAATTTTAACACTAACTATTGATGTAAGCTATAGAAAAACACTGAAAGAAATGTGGGGGTGTTTTACTGGGAAGTGGGGTGCAGAGTGCAGTGCATCTGTCGTTATGATGAAGTTCCTACAGCCACCGTGGGAGTGATGACATACGAGGCCGGATGGAGGGCCCAGAATCCCTAGACAGACAACCAATATCCTGTGTTAAAAAACCCTGACTGGATCTATAAATACCGTGCTCCAGAAACGCAGGAACCACCACGCGTAGGAGCATTGCCCAAGACCAAAGCCACTATTTCCTTATTGAATTTACATCAAAGAATCCCAAATACCTGTAAACATATTGTACATATTGTTCAGGGCTCACTCACACTTACGAACACACCGTTGAGACTTGTGCACCCTGCAGACCTCACCAGATGGGTCAAAATGTTCCTCGTCATCTGCATGATTGAGTCAACTTGAATAGTGTAATGTTTCTCTGTACCTGTACAGTATATACAGGCATCCAAGTCAATTTTAAGTTTTGAATGATGTATGGAACAAGCTGTATGGACTAAAAGAAAATAACCACTAATGTCAGTTCATTTCAACAATGGAGAATTTATTTTAAGACAGATCATTTTTTCACGCACCAACCGAAGTACCACTTTCACTTTATAGGCAAGTATTCTCTGTTCACTCTTTAAAAAAAGGCCAGTTGACTTTCATCTCTAGGCTTCTAATCTGTAGGTTTCATAGTTTGACAATGGCCTTGTGAGGGGTAAATTGGCAGTGGACAGAACATGTAGGTGTGAAAAGCAGTAACTAGCCATCTTTGTGATGTGTGAAATAATCTGTACATTTGCAGAAAGGGTTAAATTATACCATTTTAGAACTCCTCAAGCCTTAAAATAAAATACATATCTCAATAAATATTAGTGTGTTTGTCTGACCGGAACACCAAAAGTCTGACCGGATTATGGTAAAGGACAAATCATCCTCCATATCAAGAATGCTATTTTTCGAATACTATTGGTAATACGTATTCAAATGGTGAACAGCCTTATTTAATCACAAGAGCGAATAATATTTTTATACTCTATATATTTTATTATACAGCTCTGGAAAAAATTAAGAGACTGCTTTACCTTTTTCTGCAAACTGACCACTGCAAATGGAACACTTCTGTTCTTCATTCAAAACTTTAAAACTTTTTTTTAGAAAGGAAAGAAAAAGGTGCAGTGGTCTCTTATTTCTTACCGGAGCTGTATATAAACAACGTGTTGTTTAATTTTTTAAGCCCATGACATGCCAAGTCTGATTGTCTATAAAAGATGGACCAGTCCACTGATTTCTAGTTTTGGACTCTGTGTGAATGTAAAGGTTTACTACTCTATTAATCATGTCCTTTTATACTTCTGTGTATTTGCTGTGCAAGGCTGAAATGCAAAATGTTCCAGGCTAAACAAATCTTCTACCAAACCTTGTATATGCAATGGCAACGTGCTAAAAAATGAAATTCGGTGATCACAGTTGGTCATGACCCTGTGGCTGACTAAAGTGCTAAAATACAGTAGCAGCTGCACTAAGATGCCTTTTAAACAACAATGTACCCATGGGTATGTAAACTTTAAGTTAAGGATGGCCATCCAGCTAACCGATATAATTTGTGGTCCAGTCATTGCGATCTCATTGTTTTGCGGCAGCTCCAAAGCCATTTCAGCTGGTCTCCTTTGGGTCTCCTGAGTAAACCAGCCAATTACAACCACCACATAGCCAATTGTTTGAGTCTATCCCTCACCACACAACCAATTAAAATACAATGAGAAAGTCAAACCAGTCTACTACCCAAACATCCTGCGGGGCACAGGAAGATGTTATAGATACTTAATTTCAGTGGGCACGTCTGTGTTTGTTCCACCATTAAATCAAGATGTCAACACTATCTCCAAAGTCGAGGAAACATGGAATTATCGGACAGAATCAGAAGCTATTCCAAAAATGCCTGTGAAGTCTTAATGGCAAAATAACCCCCCACATCCAAATCCCCAAGTCACTCCGAAGGTCTGTAATGAGGGCAGAGTGAGCCATGACAAAATGTGTCAGAATACCCCAAGAGGGAGAAGGGGTTGGATCTTTTAAGGGCAAGAGTGGTTCTTTTACTGTGGAACATGTGGAATCTGTGTCAAACATGTCAGGATAGCCTTTGGGGATGAGAAACTGAAGCCCGACGCGGGCTGGCTATTCCCTTTAAAGCTTTTTTTTAAGATAGGAAAATAAAAGTAATTTCGTAAAGGAGGGTACGAACAATCTGTCCAAGATCCCATCCCCCGGACCACCCAGAAAGTGTGTAACTGTCAGTCACCCTGGAAAAATCATGCTCTGTAGTCTTTTATTACCACCTTGAAACTGATAAATATAATGTAGTAACGCTCTGTGAATTCTATGTACTGATTATTTGCGTCTTATGTGGTTCATTTCATGGCCAGTGCTCTCTAGGGTTGTGGGAGACTAGAACCAAAAAGGGAAAGATAATTATTTGACATTATTTGACTCCCTGATTAACATTTTGTTTTACAAATTTTCTGCAGATGAGTAAAAAAAATAAATTCAGCCTATATTGGGTGTCCTCACTGCAGGTAAAATAAATGATGGGGAGAGATGTTCATGGCTATTTCTTCCAGTGACATTACTCTGGGAAAAAAAGAAAATATTCTCCTGGGATAGTGAATCACAAAGATTCAAATAAAACACAGTATTAAAGCAATAGAATCAAGGCATCTTGAGATCATTGAAATGAAGCCCGGCCCTAGTTGTTCTAGAACATCTGCCCAGTGTTATATTAGCAGCTCTGTCACGTAAGCGTGGATGGGACACTAAAGCTAGTACAGTACATTCACACTAGCCATTATTTATAGTTGTGTAGTCAATTTCCACCCTGTGGATTGCTGCCGCCCGCTCACTATGATCACTGATGTAAACAAACACAAATACAAATGCACACACACAGATATGTAGAGGTCAAATGAGGGCGAAGAGAGTTGGTCCCCCGGGTTTCTGTGGCCTCCAAAGGGCCAGTTGTCTGTCAGCAGGCCGGCCTCTGAGCTCCGGGTAAATCCCCTTTCAGTGGACGGACCTCTGGCTGGACAATCCAGCCAACAACACCAATGCACCCTTGCCCACCCCAACACCACCCCCCCACCACCAGCACACACTGGACGCCAGGTATCACAGAGGCAGAGGAGGAGAGCCCCAATAGAGCCGAAGACCCCCCTCCCAGAACAAAGGGAGGATCACGGACTGCTTCACATTAGTGTTTAATTAAGTTAAAAGACCTCTCCTCTCTTCACCGCTGGTCTCTCCACAGACCAATAACCCATCTGAAGTCATCTGTTCTTCTATGGCTCTGAGCCCTCCCCCCCACGGGGCTGTGGGGCTGTAGAGTAACAGACACACAGCCAGGGTCCTCTGGTGGCCTCAGGCCATGGCTGATCTTTCACTCCTGTGATTAATTCAATAAAACCATTAAGCGTCTCGCTCCCTCCCTCCCTCCCTCCCTCCCTGTCTCATCCTTCTCCCTAACCTCACCCTCCGTTCCTCCCCCCTTGGCTCTCGGCCTATCGCCTTTGAACATTGGTGTCCTTCGTTTGCGCCCGGCCAAATGGTCAGCCCTGCTCCCCCCTGAGTGTGGAGAGGTGCATGGGAGGGAGTGAGAGCTGAGGAAAACACTTGGCCCTCATTTGCACGGTCTCAGTGTTGGAGGGGAACTGGATCTTTTCAGTTGTTGGGATGATTTGCAGTACGTGTGACATCATGAGACGTTTGAGTTCCTGGGTCCACAATGAACTATAGAAAAATACATAGGATTTACACACCGCTTTTTTAGGACCCAATGTTACTTTGCAGCAATTGCAGCGTTGGCAATGGCAACGGTGGGCATAACACAAATAAAACTGTATTCAAAGCTAAGTCAGCGTAACACAAGATAAGCAAACATGAACCAGAAAAAAGGGGCGTGACTAAGGGAAGGCCTTTTCGAACAGATGGTCTTTAAGACGTTTCTGAAAGATGTTGATTGACACTGTAACAGTCAACGACGATTGCATGTGGGGAGTACAAGCATACCTCTCTTTTGCTTTTGCCCTTCTACTCTTTTTCTATCTGCCTCTGCATTTCTGAACACCTCTTGGAGAACAGTCTGGCTTAACTTGCAGCAGGGCGTCAATCTAACATGGTAATAATAAAGTAAAAAAAACCTACATACATAATTCACATGTTCAAAGGATTACCATTGTTATAGCCCAGTGAACATCTTTGTTGACATAAGCTGTCCGTATTTCACCTGGGTTTAGCCGAGACATTATAAATGTTCATTATAAAAGGTAATGATTCTCTTCTATTCAGTAAAGGTTAAATGAAGAGTTGGAGATGAAGTGATTGCAGATGAGACTGATTGTGGATAGGGTTGGTCTTAGGTGTTGAGTGTGTTAAAGACTGCTCTCTGATAAGGTTTTCAGGGTGCTGGAGAAGTGAGAGCTGAGTTCCACAAAGCAGTGGGGGCCCTCATTCTGAAGCTGCCTTACATACTGCCTGAGTAGAATATAAATTACACCCGAGGCGATTAGCCGCTCATATCATATAAGAGGGTCACGTATCCGAATTGTAAAAATAAAGTGTGTGTGACACCACTGCTGTTTTTGCTTCCTCACGTTGCACACTGGTGTCCCTGTTTTTCATTGGGTAAGGGTATCTTTTAACACCCTGGAGACTCTAGCAATGGAAACATCCATCCACTGGTCACCCCAACTACAGAGGCAGAGGGAGAGAGACAAAAAAGAGACATAGTCAGAGAGAAAGCGAGAGAGAGTTGGTTGTCCAGTCGTAATGAGCGACAGTAACTCATGTCAGAGCTAGGCAGTGAATTATCACCTTTCCAGCCAGGATGGGGTTAATGTTTTTTTCCTCCAACTGCCTGACACTCTACCTAGCGAGTGTGAGGACAGCTTGATGTGTCGGCCATATAATTTATTACCACTATCATTGTCTTTGTTATTTTGGCCCTCTGAACTGTCATAATCGCACCCTGGTACTCATCTGCCCGTGAAGCCATCTCTCTGGCGACGTACTCCGTGGAACACGAGTGGTGGAGAGTAAGGTGGTGGGAGGACTTGACGGGAGACCGGGAGGATGTGTGATTGGCGGGGGGACGGACGAGTGAGAGTAGGATGAAATGGGAGAAATTGCCGCAAGGAGATTGGGTAAGGTTGGAAACAGAGCGACAGGGTGACTCTGGCCAGCCCTTGGCTGACATTTGGGTTTTGAGTGGCGGAGAACCCTTCTGGCCATGTCAACAGGTGTGAGTTTCTACATTTCATCTGACACGTGGAGTTGGAATAGTGATTTAGCTTAGACTGATCATTTTCCTGTGGAACTTTTTTGGACTTGTCACAGGATGATGGGTGACAAACATAAGATGCCTTGTTTCAGAGACCTTCTCCGCGAGCTGACAAGATCTGAACATGATTTGGAAAATCTCCCCGAAAACATTGTGATTCCATTATCAATGTTGTGACGACACATTTCAAAATGCTCAGGTTCTCATTGCGAGGGCCAAGCTCCCGGTGTCGTTTGTTGAGGTGTTTCTTGTTGCTGTTGCTGTGGTCTGTCCGTGTCGATGGTTCCCTGAGGGCCGCTAAACTCCCAGAACCTAGCGGGTCCATCGCCAACACATGTTCGGCCCTGAGCCTGTAAAACACATATTAATCACCTGATAATTCAGAAGGAAGCGATGAAAAAGGGTCGGAATGCGTATCGAGGCCTCAGACTTGTTTATACATTCCACTTTACAAGAACCTGCCGCTGCTGCTGTAAAGCTGGCAGACTGAGAAGGGTACTTTGAGGTAAAAAGTGTAAAGGAGATTACGTTCTTTCCTCAACCCTCCCTTCCTTTTTTAAGCGTTGAATTCCTCTGAGTGAGCAAGGGCTGCCCTTTAAATATCCAGTAGCCCTATGGATCCAATTTGGCCAAGTTATTTTTGTATCCGAAAATGCATCAACAAATGTTTTTCAGCCATCTCCTGTGTTTGAGGTGTAGGTCATCCAGTCAAATCTCCCTGGATGAATTGCGCTATTCTTATTTGAAAGTTTCCATCTGATTGTAATGACCTATCAAACACACTGCTAATGACTGAAACAGGCTCAAAATTATACCTGGTAAACTTCCAAATATCTCTAGAAGGATAAGTATAAATGTATATATTTAAGTACATGTTTACCCGTCAATAATATGGTTGATTGTTTCTAATAGTAGAAGTGAGCCAGGAATAGAGGAGAGGGAGGAGAGGAGGCAAACAAAATGATCAAGGGATTGTGGTGTGTTGGAGTGATTTTGAAGAGAGGTGAGAAAAGAAGACTTGGAAAGCGGCAGACAAGATTAATATGCAGTTGATGGGGAGGTTTTCACGACAGGGTGCCAACAAATAAACACAATTCAGGGATGCCATCTCCTTGGTAGGACGGGCCCCCTGAATGGACACCGCCATTCTCCAAATTCTAAAGGAGGTATCCAGTGTCAAGGGGGCCCGGCCGCTGGCCCTCACCCCCAGGGGACGGAAACGTTATCCCGTGATCCGAGAAACCGGGAAATCTCCGCACGATAAGGTTCGCCGAGGCAGCTGTGGACTAATCTCCCATCCATGCCAGCCGTAACATGGTACAGATCACACTCCGCCATCCGATAGCAGTGTGAAAATGAGCCAAGTCATTTAAGATAAGTTTCAATCAATTTGCTTCCCGCAACTTGCGCGTTACTACGACACAAGTTTTTCTCACCCAGAACCACTTGGTCGGAAGAGATACGAACACATTTCTGCGCATTTTAAATTGACCCTCTGAGGGTTCTGTGTCAGGAAATATGGAGGGGCTCGAGTGGGCCATTGAGGCTGTGTCTCTGTTGCTGGTCCGGTTGATGTTTTGGATGGGCATAAAGCAGTGGTGTCTCTTTAATGATGTGTTAGTCATCACAGGACTTGGAGGGAAGGCCCCTGGTCATAAGTTGGCTCTATAAAGAGTCACGAATGGGATCATTCTTGAGCCGTGTTTTATTATCTGGAAGCTACCAGACTGGCTGCGGTGTGTTTCCCCCCACATCCCCAGCTGAGACACTTTTACAACCTGGTACCCACCGACTGGCTCAACCAGGCGGAGCCACAAAGCCAGGGAGACCGCTGAACTCGCCACAGATTACACCGTGAAATTGACAATGAACGATGACATCACAATGTGACACCGCCATTCTCCAAAGTAGTCTTCCTGCGCAGATGACAGCAGATCTCTATCTGCACTGTTGGTGAGAACTAATACAACAAATGGTCCCTGCCTTTTACGGGACTTCGATTGAGTGGGATATTTTAGGGGGCTTCAAAACCAACTGGAGGCTCTAATTGGAGAAACAGAGGTAGCAGAACCTGACCCTGGTAAAGTATGTTCCCTCCAGGGACCTTGAGTGCCCTGCTGGATCAGTTCTTGTCGCTCTCTGCTTCGGAAAGGTTTACCCTCCTCCCCTCCTGGCTATTAGTGTCTCCGCACGGACTGGGCTTACTCGGAATTCATCATTGAAATAATTTTCAATGTAACAGACCGTAAATAACGTGAAACAAATCCTGAAATAACGTGAAAACAAATACAACCTATAATAAATGGTTACTAACGTACATGTTTGAATCTCTTTGATCTTTATCAGATCAGACGATAGTGTCTGCCTCACAGTAATGCTCTTAGAATCTCAACACTGTCCGACGTTGTCCTTAGCACACAAAGCCTCTCAACCACCCACTTAGTGGCGAGTGGGGCTCCCAGCCAGCCACCCAGCCTTCACAGTTGCCCAGCAATCCAGTGAGTGTGTGTGTGTGTGTGTGTGTGTGTGTATACTGTGTGACTCACAGTATGTGCCACTTGGTCAGCAGGGGGAGGTATGGAGGGCGGAATCCTTCTGTGGGAAAGTGGTTTGTGGTTCCGCCAGGACTGCTGTTTCTCGATCCGTTGGGCTGAAACACCACGGCCCTCTGATGGACAGTAGCACTCTGTCTTTCTGATACAGACAAAATGGTGATGAGCAGACCTGGGATCTCATCACTTTCTCAAGCCCAGTCTGAGCTCCCGGTGACATGTGTCCAAGTGCCCCCAATCCCCTGGGCCTGGAGTAGTGAGGGGGCCTGAGGCTGTCAGGCCTGTCACCAAGCTCCCGGCCTTTTCATGTCCTTTATGGTGTCTGTTACTTATCGTCTTCTTACTCTTCTTCATCTCTTCCTCGTTTACCTCGTCTGCTTCTCTGAGTCTTCACACAGTCTCTTCTCTTGACTCTTTTATTTTCTCACACTCTCTTCTGTCTTCTATGCAAAAGCCTTTTTAAAGACGGTTCTGTACAAAAAAACAGGGCCAGTGCATACTGGACTCATGTATTGTATATGTTATCATAGTACACTTCCCTGTTTCATCCATACACAGTATTTGCATGTTTTGACAGTAATCACAGCCACTAGGGGTTTAAGAACACGTATGAATGTAGCTTTACAAAGTGTGTCTAGGGATTCTATTCAGGGATGCTGGTTGGGTATGGTGACAGGGCATAAAAGCCACTGATTCAGAGCAACCTTACTCTCAACCACATCGGAGTGTTAGAAAACCCGTAACGTGTAGTGTAGTGCTTCCATCTGAGTTTGGGACGGACTATCGATGCGTAACTTACATGTGGAACCAGAACACGTAATTGCCCATCAATACTATTGTATAGAGATGCATTTTAATATTTTAGAGCCTATGTTGATAGGGATACTTGAGATGTTGACATGTTTGAGGGATTTTGAGATTTTGTGGTAATGTCCTCTTAACCCAGAGATGGATAAACTGATGGATACCATATCTTTTCTCTGCTCTCACAGTTTGAAGAAAGTTAATATACTGCATATCATTAGCCTAGCGCAACGTCTGGTTGTCAACGAATAGATACTAGCCAGCTTTTCTCAAAAGCAGGGAAACTGGCAAGTTAGTATTACAAAAATCCAACTTCCTCATTTACAGACTGTGGAACACTTTGAGTTGTCTGCCCTCTTTTTGTTTGAGACTAATAGTGGGTCTGTAAACAAAATGACCTGGGAAGGAAGACATTTATTTATCAAGCAACTGGAACACACTGAAAGTCATGTTGGACTTGGAGGTAGAAGTAGAACTCAGGCCTCCCCCAGACCCCCTCCGAAGCCCAGGAGGACACACATGCTGCCGCAGATAGGCACTAGCTGCTAACCGCTAACACTCAGACAGGTCACAGAGGCCCTTTGTCCCACAGAGAGATGAACGCGGACCATCACGAGTTAGAGACCCATTGTAACATTGGCCCTTTGTCCTCCATTGGGTATCGCGCGGTAATGCACTAGCTTACTGTAGGGGAGTACTTAGGCTAATAAGCAGAACTTAGGGCAGTGCAGTGCTAATGCTACTCCGGTTGACATTGCAACATTGTATGGAAAATAGATTTGTTGTCAATAGCAATTGGATTATCAGCCAGAGTAACTAAATTCAATTTGTTTATTCGTAACCATGAATTAACTCATTGATGTAGACATGTTCAAATTCAGTGCTGAGTGGGTGTGTCTCTGTGTGTTTGTGTGTGTGTGTGTGTGTGTGTGTATGTGCGTGTATATATGTGTGTGTGTGTGTGTGTGTGTGTGTGTGTGTGTGCGTGTGTGTCTATGGTGGGGGGTTAGGGGGGGCTGGGATGAGGATAATGTTCAGCGCTGGTTTCAAGGTCACAGGCCGATGACACTCCCCCCTTGCCCCTTTTGGGGGGTATTGTAATAGCTATGCTGACTGACATGTTGGACCAGCTGGGACAGAGTTTACCCACTGAGCAAAACAGGACCCTCTCGGACATACACACAGAGTAAATAGAGAAGCCAGGGCCTTGGGAAGAAAGTCATGAAAATAAGGATATGTACTGTTGAACATATGCTCTCAGGTCCAATTTTTTTATTAGTCTTAAATTGAAATATGGACAAAGAGACAGAGCGGGCCTCTTCCTCAGTTTGTTCAGAATTTACCTGAACACACGACTAATGTCTCGTACGTTGTAAGACGAGTGTCAAATGTAGTCACGGTCATGTGCTACATTCCGCTTGACTCACAGCACCTGGCTGTTGACAGTCCGAGCTTTCGACATTTTAATTGGTCACGCCTCCGGGCAGATCAAAGAAAATCTCTGCCACATGACGCACATACACTGATTAATCTGGCTAAACAATGTGCTGTAACCTGATGTCCTTATTTCTAATGTGTCTATGTGAGAGGACATGGGTGGTAAGGGGCTTGTTGTCATCACCACCACTGGTGTTCAGAGAAAAATCTGTCTCCTCTTCCTTGTCTTTTTCCTTGGCAAGGTGTGACTCTGCTCAGCGCAAGCCATCCATCTGAGCTATGACTTCCATTTAGGCTGCCCTAGCAGACAAACCTTTTCCATTTAGGAAAAGGTTCAAGGAATCCCTCTAAAAGGTTCAAGGAATCCCTCTAAAAGGTTCAAGGAATCCCACTAACATTTTCTTTGAGGAACGTCGGTGTAGATGTTGTAATGGGAGTCAGAGTCAGAACCTGTTAATTAGATGTTAATTGGTGGAGTGGCAACTTCAAACATGAATTTTTAAGAGGCCATCATTCCTGTTCATCTTGTTGCATACATACAGTGGTCTTGATTATACATATTTAATTTTCTATTATAACGTTCATTATATTGACCTTGCTGATTACATACACATAATAATAAAGCAGTAAGTTAACCATTTCAACTTTGGATTTTACATAGGTTCATGAGGCATTTTCACATCACTGTAAGCATTATTGAAGCTACAAAAGTGTCAGGATGCAATATCATTATGTAATAACAATTTCACAACACAATCCATTACCAGGGAGGATATTTTTTATGTCAAGAGTTTCTCCAAGAACCGTTGCCTACATTAAAATATGAAAATGTTCCTAGAAGGACTTCTCGACTTATCATAGGTACGAATATAGCCGTTGTTCCCAATGACCCAAAGGACCCCTGGCTCAGTCACAAACTGTGGTTGTGTAGCCTAAGACCCAATAGACCCCTGGCTTAGTAACATGAAGTAGTAGTGTCCTCAAAGACCTAATGGACCCCTGGCTTAGTAACAGTCTGTGGTAGTGTAGTCTAAGATCCAATAGACCCCTGGCTTAGTAACAGTCTGTGGTAGTGTATTCGAAGACCCAGTGGACCCCTGGCTCAGTAACAGAAAATGGTAGTGTAGTCTAAGACCCAGTGAACCCCAGGCCCAGTGTAACAGGCTGTGGACGTCTGAGGCCCAAAGGGTCCCACTGGAAAAGCAGACCAGATAAGAGCCCCGGGCTCTGGTGGCGCTGATCCAGGAACAGCTGGAGAAACACAGGTCACATGGGAGGCTTTCCCTCCAAACAGCTGGGATAATAAACCTGGTCAACCCAGCACAGCCACCCAGGCAATACAAACAGCCACCCAGGCGAGCCAATGCACACAGCCTCCAGACTATGCATCATAGATTCTACATGGTCTGTAGGGGTGAAAGCAGTCATTATCTAGTAGGTGTTAATGAAATATTCTTCACATCAGGATCCAAAGCAGGTGACTACTGAGTAGAAACTCACTGGGCACTATGAATCAATGCTGTTCAAATTTAAGCGGTCAAGCCATTGTGTTGGCAAAGTATATATTTGAAAATCATATAGATTATTAAATGGTGAATGTAATGGCTATAGGACAGTTGAGAACAAAACTGAAAAGTAAAAACACAAGACCTGAACATGTGTGAATAAAGGTTTAAATGTCATTGATTTACATTGCAACCAAATGACCTAAACGTCGACATGGAAATGATCAGGTCTGCCCAGAGGGATCATTTCTTTCTCTCTCTCTCTCTCTCATACACACACACACACACACACACACACAAACACACACACACACACACACAGTTGAATGAGCATGGGCAGCTGACCTGGTCCTCTGCACGGCAAGAGCTTCTTGTTTGATCCTCCATCCATCTGCCTGGCCTGTCTACACTCTGACGACCCTGAGTTATGGCCTACTGTGTGTTGGTATATGTGTGTGGTGTGTGTGTGTGTGTGTGTGTTTGCGTAAGAGGCAGAAATAACTCCTTAAGCAAGATTAGATTTATTGATTAGATCATATGTATGTGCAAGCATATAAATGCTGATGGTGTTCGTACAAACATACATGTGCAGTGAAAATGACCTCAGTCCAACATACTGCGAAGCCAACTACAGCCCAGACAAAGAACAAGTGTCAGACAAAGAACAGGCCAGAGATGAACCTGCCAACAGCCAGTCAAATCATTCTCTGACGGGCTGAGGAGGAGAAAGAGGAGGGGGTGGAATGAGTCAAGGGTTTAAAGCGTCCTGTTTCCCGGGAGTAATCATTACTACAACAAGATTGTTCACAGCTTATCAGAAAAATCAACTCTCACCCAGGGATGTCCACAAGTTCACCAGCCTGACTGATCATCCTGTCTGACAGAGATGAATGAAATCTAGAATGCCAGGGGGCTGCGGAACGAGCGACCAACCAGAACCCCGGAACTACATTTAGGGAATGGCGCATGTGTGGGGAGGGGGGTTGTTAGAGAAAACACATTGCTATTTTCTCTGTAAGGATGCTGTTATTCGTGGCATGCAGACTGAATGTTTTTTGGAGTATGAAGGTTAACTGAGCGTGCTGGTGAGTGTGTTTCCATCCACCAGATAAGAGGAGATAAGTGGAAATTCAGCACCGTGCAGGTATCATTCTCTTTAAAAAGGGAAACTTAAGAGCCCAACTGTCAGCATGGCCAGTCAGTTTATAGCTTCCCTCCTGCCGGCTCTGGTAAGTGATTCGCTGTGTAACCTTATCTGTTAAATCCAGACACCCCTCTCTGCCCAAAGTCCCACTTTCAACAATATGCTCCATAACACATCCACCTGCACACATATCCAAGCTCACACCTGCTCAGGACATCCTGACTGGGATCTTTTGAACCTGATAGCCCTTTCCTCGACAGGCTTCCATATTTAAACCAACTCCATTCAACCACGTGATACCATATGAAAAAATTGCATATATTTATGATTGTTTGTACATTTAATATTAATTGTAATAATTGTTTTATCCCACATGTTTGTGGCCTGAGTTAGAACACCAACAGAACTTCTGCACTCTGCCAACATTCCAGAACACTGCTTTTTCCAGAAGCACAGAGCTTTCATCAACTTTAAATGATTTACATTTTTACTGAGTGGTGAGACGTTGTTTTCTGTCAGCCTCTTTAGCTAAACACTCAATATCACAAGGACACATTTTAGAGGTCAAAAGACAAATCAGTTCAAACACATTACAAGCTAATACAAGTGCTACAAATTTGTTGAAGTAATAACAAGATATAGGGTGTCCAACCACTAGGTGAAATCAGGCTTTGGTGATGAAATGTCACTTCCTAATTATATACCTTTTTTTAAGGCATTGTTTTTCATGTTCTGAATCATTCTGTGGGGTATTTCACTTATATATCAAAGGAAAAGAAGAGTGCATTCATGCTGACCGATTTATTTCCTGAAAAAGCCTTTTGTGGATATATTTGTGTGTTCAATCCCCCCAAATGAAAAAATTTAATTGACGATTTGCATGGATATAAGCAATCCTCAAACACAACAGCAAGAATGGTCATTGTCAGACAGTGTAACTCCACTAGCGCTTGCATATATAGTAGTTGTGTCCTGTAGATACAAGGTTGCCAGCTCAATAATGTGCCAAAAATGGGAATTGTCTTTCAACCGTGTCATGGTTGGATGTTATGTGATGTAACTAACACGGGATGCAATGTAAAGCGAGCGCTGTCCTTAGAATGTTTAAGTTTAGAACCTGGCAGAAATAGAACTGGGAACTGGATAGATATTCAGATGTGATTTCACCCCACAGGGGAGTGGAAGTCCAGCATTGCAACCTGGTCTTATTGGAATACGTAGACTATTATATGTAAATCCATGGCACCCGATTTCATATGATATGTTACATTGTGTTAGGTTACATTACAGTGCGCTACCAAAATGTTAAAAACATTACGGATTGGCTATAATGTAACGTATGTTACGAATGCTTTTAAATTGTATCATTTGTTACGCATGCTAGACAAATGTATCATATGTTACGAACAGTACAAAAATGCATGATGTTAGGAATGTTACTAAAACGTATCATAAATTACAAATTTGCACAAAGCATCCAAGCCATGTCTCAATCCAGCGATGTACAGGTCAGCAGATGGGCGTCCTACCCACTGTCCATACAGGGATATCATATTTGGGGGAAGAGTAATGGCCCTGCCAAGGTTGCTACAATATGTACTAAATGCATTTGAATGTTACAGTTAACATTAGGTACCACAGCACTGGGGTTAAGGTTTGGGTTTTGTTTAGGCATCACATCATTTGGGTTAAGGTTTGGGTTAAGGTTTGGGTTAAGGTTGTGCATCACAGCACTGGGATTAAGGTTTGGGTTAAGGTTAGGTATCACAGCACTGGGGTTAAGGTTAGGGGTAAGGTTAGAAAACAAAAAGGTTAGGTTAAGATTTGTTTAGGGTTAGGTATCACAGGATTGGGGTTAAGGTTAGAGTTTGTGTTAAATTACTGGCAATTCAAGAGAACCGTGACAGCCGCTTCAGAAACGATTCATTAACACAAATAAGTGCATGCCATTTGTTTTAAATATACATCTAGCAGGTAGACAGTATTTTGGTGTGGTTAATAGCAAAAGCTAGCACTACTAAATACGTACTACTGTATGTATTAACATTTCAAGGGCAACTGAATGTCTGAGACTGAGCAATCCTTGACCACGCCCATATTGTTTCTTATGTTGTCTCGGCAGACCTTGAATGTGATGTTACAGATTTCCTCCTGTTTTTTTTACTAGTAAAATGTCCTTAGGTCAGGTTACGGGCTATTCAGTATTGTAGTACCTATTGGT
This sequence comes from Esox niger, assembly GCA_016801105.1. Taxonomy (NCBI): domain Eukaryota; kingdom Metazoa; phylum Chordata; class Actinopteri; order Esociformes; family Esocidae; genus Esox; species Esox niger. The sequence continues at coordinate 51,672 of JACXGJ010000478.1, forward strand.
TTTCCGCTGTGCTCTGATAGGCCTTTCGTGAAACAGAAGGGAAAAAATAGAACACTGCTCTATTTTTTCACGTCTACCGTTCCACCATAGCCAGTGCTGCTGTGTCGCTACATGGAGTGGGGCGGGAAGCCGTTTTAGAATGGCTAGCAATGGAGCGCTTCCGCTTTCAACAATGGCATACTATTTGTGTGTGAATGGGTTTTTAAGGAGTGAGATCTGGGCTGATATTCTGATGATTGTCTCATCCACGAAGCACATTTGCTGAGAATGTTAATGTCTGGACCTGAGTGGACTATGTTCTGTAGATGTAGTCAAAGTGTCTAAACATTGCACTGTTTCGTATTGTGCACAAATCCAAATTCTGTGCGGGCACACCAGAGATGAGGCATGCTAGACTGCAACCGTAGGATCTTGTTGGCTCATGCACCTCCACGTCTTTCTTAGGTTGTGCCAACTGGGCTTCACTAAACCCCCAATGGGAAAAACGTTATGTGGGCTATCTTGGGTTGGTTGTAACGATCTTTTAATACAAAATCTGGTGTGTTGCTGTCTCTCTTTGTGAAGGTATTTCTTGTGTAGTCATTCCAATATTTTTCAGACACATGAATATAACTTTGTCACTACATTTAACATGTATGGGTTGCCAGATACTAGTCCAAATTCACGTTTTGGCAAATCAGTTTCCATAAGTCCGTAGCACTGTTCGTTGTGGCAATGCTTGGAGACATAAAGCAATGTGGCTCCAGCAGTAGATTTGGTGATTTATGGCTTTCCTGTCAGCTAGTAGAATTCAGTTGCTACAGCTCGACAATCGATGAACTCATAGCTAAATGCCAACTCATTGTTAATGTTCACAGCTTGTGTTTGTCCAGCTCTTTGCCATGAGTCTTCAGGGCCAAGGTAAATGTTTTTGCTGGAAGTAGTGGCCTCCATTCACTAGATTAACACCCCATTTTTCTTGTAAAACTATCTTTCTGGCGCTCCAAAATGTATTGTGGTACTGTTTATTCATGTTCTACTGATGTTTATTTGGTTTACAATATGAAATGGCCACATTTCATGATGAGTGGCCATTTCATCAGAGTGTGGGTGGTTTAACATCAAGAATGTTAAAAAAAAAAATCAAATTAAAGTAAAGTAATGTTTTTTAGTTTCAGTGTGTTTTTTAAGTACAATCCATACAGTTCAAGGTCTATTTTTCATTCTATCAATTGTGATCAAAATATAGGTAAATATTTCACTCCGAAATCTAAATGTTGCATTTTGTTAACTAATCATCCAATAATCAGCACTGAGCTCGTTTTACAATGCAGTGCTGGATTTTCACAGCAAATTTAGAATATTTATCATTTGGAGGCCATAGTGTTCCATGTTATTTCTGCGGGTAACTAAAGGCTAAAGTCAGCAAGACACAAGTTGTATTAAATGTTAGTCTTGAAAAATCCCAAATATTTATATAAGTATTTCATTAACATTTAAGAGATATGCAGTCCTTAAAAATATATATTTTGAATTAAGATGAAAAGTGTTTCATATTAAAACACTACTTGTCCTTCAAACATTCACATATATTATATTTTATTGCTATTAAGAAGTAAGCAACATGGCCAGATTCATGGTCTCCTCTGAAATAATCCTTGTACATTTTACTGTAATGATGCTCTCCAGATTTTCAACCACTTCTCATGCTTCCATTTATTTATTCACTCTAAGGTTAGAAAATTGCAAGTTTTAGTATAAATTGAGTTTTTTTCTCAATGAGGACAGATAACGTTGAGAAGATGTTGGACATTCACAAGAGTGTTACTTAGACCACTGCAGTTACTGGATAATTCACTAAAGTGAGGATTATTTTCGGTGTATTTTTAGGCAAAACCTACAAAACAAAACAGGAGTTCATTCATAAGACACTGGTTCAGAAACCAAATGAGTTGAACAGGCATTTGGTGGACTTTATTCCTTTGGATGAGGAGCTCATGTGTGAGTAGTGTGTTGTAGTGATGGTGGGGTGTGATCTGGCCAGGAATGCTGCGGGCCAGATGTCCTGTTGAGGGACGGCTTCATGGTCTGAGCCCTGGACAGACGCACCACTCTGCTGTCTGAGGAGTGACACGGGCCCTGGCAGGAAACTGGCTGTCAGGCAAACACACAGACACACACACACACACACACACACACACACATTCTAGAATAATTAAAGTGAGGCTGTGTACGACTGCTAAGTATGATTGTGCATGGACGTTAAATTTTTTCATACCAAATAGTTCTGCTTTAAATAGTGAGAAGATCTGACCATCTGATGAAACATGTCAGGGCGGACGGAGTGTACTGGTTGGATAACACCCCTCCCCCAGACACAGAGATCCCACTAGCAGTTTTTCCATCTGAAAAAGATGGTGTCATATCTGCTTTTAAATTCAGAGAGAGAGAGGTTAGTGACAAACACCCATGTTAAACATCTCCCAGTGTTGGAGCTGCATGGAGGGCTTAGTCTGTAGTTGATTCATTCCCATGCCCATCGCGCCCCAGGAACAGCCACTAAATTATCCAGAGGGGAAAGGACTGCCAGATCAGAAATTTAGGAGGAAAAAACTTTTCTACGTGAATTATTCTCTGGACACAAATTCTGTGCCCCAGACTTCCCTTTACAGCTCTGACTGCCAGGTTAAAAATGGGTTTCCGTCCCATTTTTCCTACGTCAGGGAACTGTCTACACTCCCTCCCTTCCCCAAACATACACACATAGATTTACGCACGATCGCCCCCACTCTTTCATTATCGCTCAGACATGTCAACAAAGCCAATTCTCAGGCCGCGATTTACTACAGAATTCTCACTGTGGCGTTTTGGGACGCTTGCTGGCGACCGTCAATTGACACGCTTGCATTGGGTCTGGGGCCACAAGAGCTGCCATTTGTGGAAGTCATCAGGGCCATTTTACGCATCTGACCTTCACGTGTCTACATGCTGTAAATATTCCCCTGGCCCTTTGTGGACAAGTTCAGATCACAGTAACTTACAGAGGAGACAGAAAAAATAAAATGAAGGGAGAGAAAGAAAGAGAGCTTGTTCTCCAACCCAGGCCCTCCCTTCTCTCAGTCAGAAGTTAGCGAAGTCCATTTGTGAATTTAATAGAAATATTAGGTAGCCAAACACGAATGACATAATATTCTTAATCTTTCCCTGTCTTTCCAGAATCCGTCTAACAAATCCTATTTTTTGTTATTTAATGTTAAGCCACAGCATATTGGAGGCTGTAGGATATGCCATCCACAGGTTTACCATGTAGTGGTGAAGGTACGTGCTTCAGGGGTTACGGTGATGTGATTCAACAAGTGCGATTCTGAATCCTGTATCATAAACAAATCAAAAACTTCCTGTGCCATTGTTCAATCATGTAACGTAAAGAGATTACAACCTGACCTCCAACAGAGGTTAATCACAAAATCTTTGTATATCCTTGCACATTGAGCAACATTATCACACTAAAGGATCTCAAGCACTCAGTGCAGTGCTGCAGGCTGCAATGCAAGAGGACATAGAGACAGAATTAGAATAGAAAGTCAGAGATTAGTAGGCTAGTATAGTCTAGGGACCCATGAAAACAATCATATCATGAGATAACATGAAGGCGATTAGAAAAAGACAACATTGCCATATGAACATCTCCACGTCCTCATTCTGAGGACTTTTCTATTACTTTTCTATAGGGATGGTCCAGAATTTGGTTGAATTAATTATCACTGAAAAGGCGTTATGCATTTCCAGTAGATCTGCACAAGATGCAAACAAACAATGCAGTTTAGCTGGTTCCGGCCGTTGGAGCCCAAGGGTGAGGTGCTGTATGACATCCAGCGGCCCAGTGAGCTCTAATCCGGCCCACTCACATTTCCCCCGTTCCCTGGTGAAATGTTCCAGTCATTTTATCAGAAGAGGGAATAAGAAGGATGGAATGTCAGGGCTTTACACCTCAGCTCTACCTCTTCCTCTCTGAGCTGAGGATTTTCTGGAGTAAATGCAACAGACAATGGCATGCACACATCCATGGACACACACACACACACACACACACACACACACACACACACAGCTGATAGCTATAACATATCAAGTCCGGCTTTGGGTTTTACAGTCCTGGCCTTCCAGCAGGACTGAAATAGATATCGCAGAGAACCAAAGCGGGTGAAACTGTGCTGTCAAAGACAATCTCTCAGCCGCTCTATTTCACTCAAATTCTTGAAAGACATTTTATTACCAGTGACGTGCGTGAGACACTGACACGTGACTGTAAATATTTACCCATGTCTTCCAGTGAACGATGTTTAGAACCATGGATGTGCATGGACAAAATGTACACGTTTCTTTCCTCAGTTCTTGGAATAGAACTTGCAGATCTGTAAAACTGTTTGTCTTGTCTTCCTAGTGGGACCCGGAAACGTCGGACCCTGTCCGTCACGTACTGAGTGGCCAGCTGGGCAGGCCAGTGCAATAAGCCTGTCTTCTGTCAACAACCTGACAACATCACAACATCACGCTGCTCAGTGTCACGGAGCGACGGGCAAGTCTGCTTAACAATGTTTCAGTGACGGTCACAGCATCGCACCCGGGCTCGTTTTGATACAGGAGCCACAGCGACACCACAGCGCCTTGTGTGTCTGATATCACAGCCACTGCGACAACATAGCGCCTAGCCTGTGCATTCAGCAGGTGTGGCTCTCCTGGCTGTTGCAACTATGACAACATCACACCCCTCAGTATTTGACAGTTGTCACCACACCCCTGATATCATACATTGCACTGTGTGTGTTGGTGTTTGTTTACAGTGTGTGTGCCGTCTTGACTCTAGTCTTGTTTAGCCCGGGCAGGGCAGAACAGTAAAAGGCACTTCACTCTCAATGGCAACAATGTTATGAAAATCGTTGTGTCTCATTTGCTAAGAACATGTTTGTTCTCTCTCTGACAGTCTTTCTGTTTGTCTGCTATGCCAAGCTAGCACACTGGCGTCTCTGTTGTCTTTTTGTCCACAGGGATACAACACAGCTGCGGACAGGCAAAGTCTCTTCATTGGTTATGTCATAGAAACACACACACACACACACACACACACACACACACTGATCCACTCCCCTTTCCATGGGCCGTTTGCTTCACAGCTGTGGCCTTTAGTATCAAACAAACACATAGTTTCCTTTAGCTGAACCATGTAAAGTGTTCAAGTATTACCAGCTAGGTGCTAAAACTAACACATATAAAACTTGAAAAACAAGAGTGTGCATGAGCAGAGAAACATGCAACAACACACACACACACACACACACACACACACACACTCAGACTGTAATCAACCATACATTACACACACAACAAAACACTAACTTACACACCATGTTACATTGATTACCTCAGCACTAAGACCAGACATTAAACTGGACACAGAGTCCAGAAGTGACACCTTTAGTCCAGGACTAATTCTGTGCGACGGCGGGTGTTAGAAAAACACATGATGTGGCCAGTTGTTTTGGGGGCGAACGGAGCAGCCATCATAAAAGCCGGTTTTATTAGCTGTTGCTTGATTTGTTCCTGCAGCCCGTAGAGTGAGCTGCTAAATCAATGCGTCCAGCTGTTCTCCGGACCAGTTCTCCGGGCCGGCTCTCTGGGCGCGCAGCAGGTGTATGGCCCACTAGGCCTGGCTGTCACACACACCCGCTCACATAACAAATAATAATGTCCTCCATACACAGCCCATCCATCACCCGTATGGTCAGGCCCAGAGAGGCCGCCTCTGGTGCACGCACAATGGTCCCCCCAAGTGCACGCACGCACACACGCGCACGCACACACGCACGCGCACACACAAATTCACACAAGCAGATAGAAAGGAGGGTTGTCGGTTGCAATGGCTATTTGCCTAAAAGTACATTTTCATACAGTAGAGAACACACAGTAACCTGTACAGGGAAACTAGACACAAACACACAACCATACATTCACACACACACAGTACACACATGCAAGCCCTCAACCTAACCTTAATGTTAACCTCAATATCCTAACTTTCATGCCAAAAATGAACCTTGCCCTAATGCCAGATCGGTAATGTCCAGACCTAAAAGCAACTCCAACACTAACACTATGCCCAACAGAATGTTTTCCCCAACCACTCCTACGCCAGAAATCACATTTTCCCTAGTGGGTACAAATGTTTGGGGGGTTATAGTGTCTTTTTGGGGACTTGCACACTTAAACATGGGTCAAACACACACACACACACACACACACACACACCCATACACACACTGCTTGACACAAGGGGGCCATCTATCATAGTTATGGCCCAGCTCCACTAAGAACTCTGTCTTACAGCAGGCCCAATAATGACTTAAGCCAATGGAGAAACATTTTCCATGTACTAGGTGCACCAAATGGGGATTAAAAAAACTCAAACGTCTCCCTATCCCCTGCGCTGTGACTGTTACACAGGATATCTGGAGTTTTGGGCAGAGAGAAGAAAAATAGATCTAATTCACATATTTATCTGGGCTTTCCAAACACAATAGTTGAATTGTGGTGGGGCAAAATCAATTAGTCTTTCAAACAGCGAGGGTCCACATCTGCTGTAACTCTAAACCAGGGGTTAGGGAGTGGTGGGGGTATCAAGGAGGGAGGTTAAGGATTTGGCAGGTGATGGCAGCAAACTCCGCAATAGACTGGAGTACAGAGAGAGGAGGAGGAGGAGGTGAAGGAGTAGGGGGAATGAGGAAGGGGAGGAAGAGAGTGGCTATGTGATATGCTGTACATTACCTTCTTAGCTGTCCAGATACAACCATGATCTAACGTTCAACACCACCCGCCCTCATCGTGTTTGTGTGTGTGTGTGTGTGTGTGTGTGTGTGTTTGTGTGCGCTTGCGATCGTATGTGTGTGTGCGTTTGCGCGTGTGTGAAAGACCTGCAAGCTACTTTAATACTGGGACAGTGGCAGAGAGAGGGACATGCTACAGGCTCAGACAGCTGCTGCACAGTTGCCCTGTTTCACAGATGAAAGGAACACAGCGGAGGGCGTTGTGTGTTTGTGTTCATGAAAGTGTGTGTGTGTGTGTTTGTGTGTATATGTTTGACACATGAAAGAGTGAGGCAGCAAAAGGCATCACTAAGAAATATGCTGTGTCTCATAAATCAGAGCAGTGCTGGTGCATAACTTTAACAGAACCAGACATATGTACAACTGTGTGTGTTTCTGTGTACACATGCATGTCTGTGTGCTTGTGTTTAACCCTGGCTGAGGTTCCTGTCTCGGGCACACTCTTTTCCCAATTTTCTGTCCCTTAAGGACAGTCACAGGTGATTGATCTTAAAATCACCTTGAGGCAAAAGTACTAATAGTTATTGTTTATGACCTGTAAGTTCTTAATGATTTCCCCATGATACGTTGTTGTTTTGATCCTCTTGAACATGGCCAATGATACATAGTTGTGTTCTGGCCGTCGAATGGTGTAGAATATTTCACAGGCCAATGTTGAATGCCAAACCAAGGACGGTATCTATCTAGATAATTCCTCCGTTGACCGGTGTTTCAAACATCCTTTTAGGAGTGCAAATTTTGTTCAATACGATCTGACCCTGACTTTTAGAAAACAACTGAGATGTCAGAGACACAAATAGAAAGTAATAAGTTGCTGTTAATACACCTACCTGGTAAAATATAAATAAAAATAACAAATGAAAGAAAACAAGGCATAAATGTCAGAGAACGAAGATGTCCCTATTACGGACTGAACCGTGTTTGGTCCCTCCTCTGCTGCTTAACTTTTCATCCCTCAAGATGTCCTTTTACTAGGGGAAACACTGTCTGGACCTTGGTAACACATCCCAATGGGAATTAAATAATGTATGTATATTAAAATACCCCCCCACATTACTTAACATACTGCATGCTTTACTCCTGAGTGCTAACACATTTTATACGGGACATTTAATTTCCTGAACACTACTTACAACAGGGGCTCAGTTTACACCCCTGTCACATTATCTGCCGTGAACCAGGTCAGCTGGTCTAATTACACTACTGTTCTGGAGGACAAGAAATGGTGAAAGAATGAAACAAATGACTACTCAATTAACATGGCCCCATGAGAGAACTAACCGGTCTGAGATGTCTCCCTCTATGACATTAGGTTCTACCTACGAAACACTATGGGAACGTGCCTTCATGCAGTTAACGCATAACTTCAACACTGTATAGAGTTTCAGTTACAGACATGATTTACAATATATATGAACGATAGGTTAGTGGTGCTTTCCACAGGTTGTTCAGGCCCCAGTTCAGCATCTCAGAGTGCATGGCTGTTCCTTCACTGATTCACTCATTGTGAAGAAATCATCCAGACCTCAGTTAGTAAATTAGTCTTATTATAAGTACTCAATCTACAGAATATATAATAAATAATATAGCAGACAAACTATGCATGGCAAGTTGTGGCTGGATACATATCTTTCTAGACCAACTGTCAATATTGATTGCTACAATAATTATTTTGTTATGAATACACTCAGAGAAACAGTGTGGTGGTTGGATCTAAGCACATGTTTATTCAAAATCCAACAGAACCCAAGGAGCAGGCTGGCACGTAATCGATGGGCAGAAGGTCAGTACACAGGAGTCGGAAAGAGCAGAGCTGAAGCAACAGAAGGATGATCCAAAGAATGGAGGTGAGAAACAAGGCAGGCACCGGGGTCAGGACACCAGGAAGGTAATCAGAATTACAACCAGGAAAACACAGGCTTAGTAAAAGAAAAAAATCACAACAGAAAGGAGACACAGACCTGAACAAACACAGAACAAATGCTGGTAGTTAGAATTCTGGTGATTGCGTCCAGAGGGGGGAGTTACGTTCACGTGTACAAAGTCATTGTTCATGTGACTACGACCTGAGGGGAGAGTTCACTGGCACTATGGCGTTGTCAAGGGCCAGAACCGGAGAATGACCTTGCAGATTTAGAAAAAAAGTATTTATGTTTACAGTTTTTTATGTAGGTTTGCTAAACCCCAAGGAATACTACATTCTGTATATATATTTTTGTAATTTACTTGGACAACACATATCTCAGTGCTCACTGATTGCAAAAATCTATCATTGTAAAAAATATATATATATATTTGTATATATATATATATATATATATATATATATATGTATATATGTACAGTATATGGTACTGGTACTTGAAAACATCTTTAAAGGTAATGTTATCATTGCTTGGCCAATATATATAGTAAAAGGAAAATTGACATTATCACATGATTTAAGTTGTTTTCTAGTCTCACTTCATCCTGGTCATCTGAGAGGTGCTACAAATATGATTTTTGCCTCCATAGTGGATGTCTACATCCTTGTGTGCAGGAGGCAAGTTAAAAGGCCATTATGAATATGACAACAGTGGTTTTCCGGGGTCGGAGTCCCCATACTCAAAGTGTTCCGAATGGTAGGAGAAGGATCCGTCCATATACTAGTCCAGTATAATCTTCAGGTCACCTCCAATAACTAAGCTAGCCTAGGAAGCATGTGGTATCACAACTAGGGTCTTCTTTAGAAAGATTGGATTATCAGAGTTTTGGCCATATCAATTACTTAGGCCATATTAATTACCTGAACAACTATATGTAGATTTCTCCTACTTCCATCAGATAGTGACCAAACTTATTCTGTTCTGGCAGGAAGGTAGAGTGTTACGTCTATCCTACCCTTCTACAAGCCTGGAGTGGGAATCAATATTTATGTATGATATCTAAGGACAGTGATATCTATTTGGCTGGTTGAGACCCTTGATATTCCAAGGGTTAAAATACAAGAAACTGTATTTTAGAACAGGATACGGTTTACATGAGCTCTCTGCTCACTCAAAGCACCATGGCAACCACAGAAACAAAAAGGTAAAATATTATTTTGATTGTGGGTTTTTGGTTTTTCAACTTGAAAATGCATTCTTATGCTGATGCCTACACTAAAAACATACAATGCTGTCATTCAGTGAGACCTTCAAATTTCCTCAAGTGACTGGTTTAGGAATTGTCATTGTATTTTGTTTCAAAAGGTGGGATAGGTCCCTCTGTATGTAAGATGAGAGGAACATTCTCTTTTGTTTATTTACAAAGCGCTCTTCTGGAAACTTCAAGCATATCTTACGTCAGTTTTCAAACAATAAATTGATCAAATTATAATGCTAGATTTATATAACTTATTGTAAATAACTAGATTGTCTCAGGAATTAGCCACAGCTAATGATACTGAGACTGAATGTAGCCTCTATTGATAAAGTGAAGTGATTATAATTTTATATTACATTTTGAAGCTAATCTGGCATGACCTATTTTTGTGACCACATAAAATAGCATAATGTTTGACTATATTTTGGTGAACCACTGTTGTTTGGTTTTTGATGTAAAGGTGACGATAATGATTCCATATCTTAATTTGAGTTAACTTAAGTTTCTAACAGAATGCAAATTATTTCTACTACAACACTATATTAAAACAGTAGCACTTTTTTATTGTTAAAATTAACATACTTTGGGTACTGAATAAAAAACGGAAAATACAACAAGGGCAACTCCCCCTAATAGATATAGAAAACAAAATGTGTAAATACAGAATGAAGACTGTAAATACACTGTAAACACTTCTAGGGCAATTTTAAATAAATCTCTGACCAAATTTAGATACAGCCTTTGCATAGTAATTTGCTTTGTAAAACTATCTTCCTGAGACATGTGAGACAAAATTTGACATAAAAGAGATCAAAGAATAGGCCTTTTTCTTTATTGACAATAACACAATTCCTAAACAACAGAAAGTAGCACAAACATGTAATATAATACAGTAACAAACATGTTGAATTACATGTAACTACTCTCTCAGAAGATATGACATATTTTGCATTCTAAAATGAAAACAAAAACCTTTTAATTAACCTGAAACCAGTTATTTTTTGCCATATTTTTGGATTCCAGAATCCTTCAGTTCTTTAGTGTACCATGATCTAGTAGGGAAAAATAAAAAGAGAAACCTTCAGTGGGCAATCAAGATAGTACACGCACTGCTATAAAAAACATATCCCTTGTAGCTAAATTGGTAAAGTATGTTGCTTTCATTGCCAAGGTTGTGGTTAAATTCACTGGGGTGGGGGATTTTACCACACTGTAAGTCAATCTGGCTCGGAGTGCCTGCTAAATGACTTAAATGTAAACATTACAGTTTTAGAAATGTAGTGTTTGCATTTCTTTGTAGGTCTATATGAAAGGCCTAATGTCATTTTGATGTACTTAGAAATTTCTCTCACTGTATAAGGTTTTCAGCTACATTGCAGCTCCCTCTGCCTCAACACAGTCTATTCTTAGATGTATATACATACATGATTTGAAATGGTCTTAATATCACACTTAAAATAATCCCGATTTAAAATAATGTGAACTCTTTTGTTAATTTTTGTTATATTAGAGGCCCTTTGAAAAGGCGGGATTTCAGATGTTTTCTAAAAATGGGCAAGGACTCAATTTGTGTCCTTTTGCCCTCTGCATCCTAAAAAAATTATGTAATTGTAACAGTCCCAGATGGACAGGACTGTTCCGGTTTGTGTTTTCTGTGTGTCCTTGGGTCGTTGTTTGGTCTTTCCTGTTCACGTTTGAGTTAATCAGTTTATTCCATTAATCCGTGTTTAGCCCTCACCTGTTGCTGTTCTCCTTGTTAGTCTGCGTATTTAGTTCAGCTCTTGTCTCCCAGTCTTTGTGGTTCATAGTTTAATGTTACGTTCCTGTCTGCAGATTTTTACCATTGCGATTCTTCCTTTCAGATTTGTACTTTTTCAGCACACAGAGCTCATTTTATTTCTATTATGTGAAACCTCTTTAGTTTATTCTGCATTGGCTTCCGCCTCCCTCCTTGAAACCTGACAGTAATCCACTGCTCAAGCAGTATCTGACGTGTGAAGAGCAATGTACCCAAACACTTGGCAAGCAAAACCATTGATTTTAACTGGGCCCTAATTTCCATGGGGCTCCCATTGATTTGGCTTGTTCCTCTTACCCTTGTTATGATGGCATTTGTCATGACACATTTTGCAGGATATTTGCTTGATACCTACAAACATTTTACTCCAAACAATGTCAAAATGTTTATCAAATTAGCACAAACGTTAACAATGCAACAAGTTTTCTACAAATAACAGCAAAACTCACTTATGGGCCCGAAAACACTACAGACAGAGGTTATGAACACTATGAGAGGTGACAGTTGAGCCTATACAGTACATTGAGCCTGAAGTCAGAGGGGATCAAAGAGGTGCAAGATCATGGCCCTTTATCCTACATCAACTGTCAGGAAGTGGGTTATGACTTCTGTGAGATAGAGGACAACTGAAGGAAATGTTTTTTAAGTATTAATACCCAGTTTGGAATCATTGTGTGCTGTGTGTCAGAATGGGCCTGTGTTTTATTTTGAATAACGGCCATACAGTTTACTTCCCTGTCTCAATATATATTCTGCTGTACATCCTGTCTGTGGTGATGAATGAGGGAAATAGCTACAAATTGACAAAGGCCTCCAGATTCTCCCTCCTTTCAGATTGGGACAAGGGGAGATTGATGAGGATGAGCATCTCTACTTCCCATTCACTCACCTCTTTCTCCATCCTCTACACTTGGATTACAACCACTCTACATCACCGAATCAGAGCGCCCGGCTTGGTTTAGCAGCCATATTAAACATATTTAACAAACTGCATTTCTCTACATGACCAAGATGTACAACACCTTCTAACCGTGTATTTGTTTTTATCTGAAATTAAACTCACTGGGATGTATCCAGCCATGTATCCAAAGGAGGGGAGAGTGGGAGAGAAAGAGAGAGAGAGGGTATTCTCACTGGACTACTGCCAAGCACAGGTAAGGGAGTGATACACTGGCATTCAACCTTTTTGTATCTATTGACTATTGTCTATTCAAAAAGTATCATTTACTAATCCACAGACCAGACCCGAGCTAACATTCTCAGAATAGGAATCACACCAGTGTATTATATGCTGAAGGGAAGCCTGGCCAGAGAGCCCCTACAAAGCCTGGTTAATAACCAGGCATTTCATTCACCCAGATACAAATTTCCACAGAAATCAGACATCCATTTGCATCCAAGATCATAACATCAATGTTCCACTAGAGAACAAGTTTTGCCAAGAGACCCAACAAGGATGTACTTGTGTATTCTTAACCATTTTCTATCAGTGTTTTCGTTACTGTATGGGTGGAATGAAAGCCTTAGTCTTTTGTCTTTATCCTGGCGCATTGAAACATTGCTTTTCATCAAGCTGAACACAGTGTGCTTGCCTCCTTCTAATCTTTCTCTTCAAACAAAAAAGGGAGGGGGAGGCAGTATTATTACCCCAGGGTAAACAGAGATGTGCAAACTTATGACCGATCACAGTAAGCAAACTGAAGGGAAACAAAATAAAGCTAGAGAATTAATAATGAGCTTGAATTGCCAAAATATAGATAACACAGTAACAAGGCCATATGTTTTTGCTCATTAGTCAATTTACAATTGAGATTACCAAGTAATAAAACTGATACGATTATGAGTATAAGTATGATGATTTTTGGGACATTCCTAAACACCTTTTAGGGAAACACCTATACCATTCTTAAACAGAAACACTTCTTTTTAACATACTTGATTAACAATTTGATAATATATACACTATTTTACTTCTAATGAATGTGTCACCTTAAGAAATGCAGATTTTTGTAACTCCTTTTCTCCAACAAATGGGGTCCCTGTTTTTATAGTGGCTTGTTGTAGATATTTCGGCAATGACAATTGGTGAGGTGTGTATAGGTGCCCCCAGGTTGTGGGAAAAATTAAGGAAATACTTTCAATAAAAATCAAACACGAACCAAAGAAGAAATGACAATTCACCCGCTGTTTCAGGTCAAACTGACATGCTGTAAATGTACTTTGATAAAACATCACTGCAGGTCATTGTGTGCTCTATTTGAGCACATTTACACCATAGGAATGTACAGGTCAACAAGATATTGTAGAGACTCAAAAAAGAGTCAAGCTGTATCATATTATCATGTCAAGGGAAAATCTCCCTTAAAGTAGAGCTACAAAGGAACTGGGCCATTTCTATGCTTCATTTCTGAAGACGAAAGGTGTCTTGTGTTTAATGAAATGCCAAAAAAAAAAGAATCTTTGGACATGTTTCTGTCCAATCGTAAGGAGCCATGGATATAAAGGTACCCCCATGCAACAGGACCGGACTGAGAAGCAGGAGACAAACCAACAAACTACGTCTTTAAGGTGTAGATTTTACACAGGAAGGATATCAAAAATGCATTTCAGATATTTATTATTTGCCATGTTGGTTGCGAAGACTACTCAACTACAAATAAGCGACTGCGGATCAAACTTTAGACGCCCACAATACACTGATATCTCTGTAACTTGTGGCACCAGATCTATTGGCCTGGCTATCCTCATCTGTCCTGTTATATACAGTGGCTACAACGAGTCCCTGCTAATCCTCAACAACATCGTGAACGACCCGGCCTGCAAAGGAACCGTGGATGCAAGTGTAACACCGCCCGTCTTGAGGTATGAATTCCCCCTCAACTCAACCAACTCTTGCGGCAGCACCTTCAGGACAGACAGCGCTCCTGGCACAGGCCTGTTCTCGGACTTCTCCAACATCCAGACTGTCAACATCAGCGGTGCTGTCCGATCAAACGACCCCACCAAAGGTACCGTGTCTTACAACGTTGACCTAAGGTACTTCTACTCCTGTGCCTATCCTTTAGAATACCTGATCAACAACACCCAGATTGACACATCTGGATCCTCCATTGCAGTGAGGGACAACAATGGGAGTTTCCTCAGCACGTTGACCCTGGAACTTTTCAGCGATGCCAACTACACTACTCCCATGGTCATACCGAGACTGGGCATTGAGCTTCGAACCAAAATCTATGCTCAAGTCAGGGCAACCAACCTGACCTCCCAGTACCACGTGTTGCTGGACAGATGCTACGCCTCCATGTCCCCTCTGCCCACTAACTCCACCTTCTTCAACCTGTTCGTCTCCTGCTCACACGACGTAATGACCACCATTTACGAGAACGGAGACAGTCAACACGCCCGCTTCTCGTTCATTGCCTTCCGCTTTATGGAGCAGCAGAATGAGTTACTGGCGACCTACTATCTCCACTGCGTTACCCGTCTATGTGAGAAGAGCAGCTGCAGTGCATTTAAGCAATGCAAGCGCAGGAGAAGCGTCGATCCCGTCGCCAATGCTGAAATTACAGACGTCCAAACCATCACCTCCCCTCCTATAACCACCAAATTAGAAGGCTTTGGAGCACTGCAACTCAGTCCCCAGAAAAACGTCAACTCTTCAGGCCTTTGGGCCGTGGTGACCGTCCTAACCTTCCTATGCCTCGTCGCCATTGTCACGGCAGGTATCTTCTGCAGGAAGTTTAACTGTAAGAAGATTGGGAAGACGGCTCTCTATGTGAGCTGATATATGAGACAAAAGCTCAAAGCAGTATTTACAGGTAGAGGGTTGACTTATTGTAAATAGTTTTCTTCTAGCAAGAGCACACATGTCTGTTTCGAAGATGTACTCTAGTGTAATATGGCAGATATTAGCAATAATGTTGTAATTACAATATATGCTTGAGGAAAGAGGATAAATGAAGGCAAGTTATATCACTGTTTATAACAGCTCATTTATTTGTTTTTCTATTGCAACTGCATGCACTTTATGATTAAGTAAACCAGAAAAATGTATTCCTTGATACAATCCAGAAAACATAACATTTATGTAGCATTTGCTTTTTAATTTCAAATGATATCCATCGAAAAAATAACATAATTCTGAAATTGTTTTTACAAAATGTTAACATTTTATTCAGAGACCAGTTTGTGTAATGTGTAGTGTTTCAGACCAGAGTTTGTTTAGTGTTTGGTGTGTTTCAAGAGTAGCATCACTTTAATCTTCAAAGTATATATATTATTTTATGTCCCACTGCATTACTTGACAGTTTTTCTCATGACCCTTTTAAATATTGCATTGCGGTAATATTGCATTGCTGTAGTTCCTGATGTGTTCACAGAAAAATTCTCAGAGACCTTACAGACAGGATGTAAGACAATTTGTGAATGGAGTACATTTCTGCCTAGGAAATTATGTCTCAAATAATGGAATAAATTAAGTTTGTTTCCCATACTCTACACACATTTTATTCCTATAAATGTAAAATTACGACAAGTCATTTTATTTTAATTACCTTTTATTTATTAATTCTAATGATAATACAATAGATCGTTTAAATAATCATTAATGATCTCTAAAACCAATTTTTATTAATTTAGGGAAGCCGTTACACTCACAGCAACAATGATTATTTGAATAATGCCCACTATATGCTATTCCAACCACAATGATCATAAGAAGTGCATCTGATTTTCCTGAAGGGGCACTGATTTCGATATAGAATATATACATGAATTTTGTGACAATAAAAAAAGGGCTAATCAATGAGGAAACACCATCTTCTGCATATGAGTAGCACCTTCCATCTATGTTTGGTTTGCGTTTTCAACTTCCAATGTTAAAAAACACAAGTGAAATTTTACAGAATTTTACAGTTTCAATTATTTTAATGTTACATAGATTTTATTTTGAAATAAGTTTTAAGGAAAAAAGTTGAATAAGCAGTTTTGTCTCCCTTCAGTGGTTGGCTTTGTCTTTACAAGCTCAAGAGTCATGTCAGAGATCAACCTGTGCTGCACCTGGGTAGGTGCATGCAATGGATTTGTCTCAAGGACATGGTTCTATGATAGATCGTAGATCTATGACAGATCTATGATAAAGAAAGTGACTTTCAGACTTCTTTAAGATTCTGGGACCTTTTGCGAACCTCACCTTTTGTGCAGGTTGAGTAACATCTTTTTTAAATATGCACGATTATATGTCGAATATAGATCATACGTAAACAGACACGAGATTCCTAGTTTGAAAGTGAGTTTTTTTGTTTACAAGGGGAGCATACGGGCCTATTTTTCACCATTTTGTCTTGACAGCAGCATGTTTGTAACCTGTGAACCAAACAGATTTTACTAGCCAGTTTTTAATGTTTTTATGCTGAGCTAGGACATGGCAACTAATGCCTGTCGGTCAACAGAAAAACCCTAATGAAAATATTCATATAGATTGCAATTGATTTATCTCGATCCACTGATTGCACCGCTTTGTATATAGGACCACGTTTTTACGGTAAAACAGTTGGCCTTTCAGTAGAAGCAACAAGGTCAAAGTATAAAAACAACTGCCTTGCGTGAGAGTATCACCTACTTTGTGGCAATTTATGAAACTCAAGACACCCTTGGTCATCATAAATTAAGCATAGACAACAGCCAAGTTCCTTTGTGCCTCTGCTGTAACTGATACAGTAAGTTCCTCTGACATGCTAATATGATATACAGTATTATAATGTGTTATATGCGTCTCAGTAATACCCTGAACCTATATATTCATATGTCCCATAAAGGAAGCAGACAATGCAGTGACCTACATGTGCGCATGCAAGTCCCTTTGACGATAAACACAGGGGATTTGGCTGTGCTTCGGTAGATCCAAGAGCACAGTGTCAAGTGTATGGTAGTAAGTCCTACAATGACCCAGCTCCCAAGCTGCTGAACTTCCCAATTCCGTTTTGATGATGGAAGAGACCATGGAAGGTGTTTGTCCTCATCCCGGGGTTCATAAAACCACTCTTGAATTCGTTTGGCTGAATGTGGGCGGGTGTCATCATCGTGGATCATTGGAACTTGATTCGGGAGCAACCTTGCACCATAGGTTGGATTTGGTCCTGTGAAATGGCCTCTTATTACTTGGCCGTTATTTGACCACCCAGCGTAATCATCAGATTCCCATACCGTTATGAACCCACCACCCCGTTTAACAGTTGGCAAATTAAATGGTTGACTGGTGGAGGCCAATGGTAAGAAAGTTTTCTTCTCGTTAAGGTGATTCAGGGCCCCTTCTGCACAGGGGTTGAATACTTATGCAAGCAACATATGTCTATTTTATATTCCTCATAAAACCTTTGTCACCTTAGAATAATTGATTTTAGGCAAAGCCTAGCCATGTTATATTCCTAATATACCACACCCTCTTGAGCTTTACTGCTTCCTTTGCAAATGTACACACTCATCTTGGTAATACTTGATAATAATGTGTAGAATAACATATAATGAAATAGTGTGTGCAGACTATCATGTGAAAATTACACAGACCGTAATCCATGGTTGTGCCACACTTTCAGCTGACCTTATACACAAACAAATAATTGTCAGTGGGAGAACTACAGATAACCTTGAAATATTGAATCAATTTAATGACATTGCTTTAAGTAACTTAAAATGAATGTTACATTGCTTAAGTTTTCATTTACTTTTGGTTAGTGTTCCCAAGCAAGTCAATACATTGGCAACTGTATATTATCTTACAAAGAAGCAGTAGACTTTCCCTTTTGCTTATTATTATTGTATGATTAATGTGTTTTCTTATGACCATATTTAAGACAAACAATATAGGTCAATGGGGTGTTGCTGGGAGTTAAAGTGAGGGCCATCAAAGGTTGATTTTACAAAGAATTAAACACTTACTTTGTGAAACATCACCCAGGTAGGCAATGTAAACCTATATTTTAAAGAGCATCAACAAAAGAATTAGGTCCTTTTCTCAACAAAAGGCGTGCTGGGTTTCATGATTTGCCCTTAGGTTTGGTGTGTGGCATCCTCAACACAATGCACAGGAATCGTTTGAATCTGCAGAATGACATTTTCATTGTTTCTATCCAATCGCAAGCAGGCGTCCAGGCAATAAAAGCACCTCAACACTCCTGAAGAGAATCTAAATAAGAAAAACCAGCAAAGGAAACATTTGAGCGAGACAGTCAAGATACAAACACAGCAAGAACCAAAAAAATGCAACTTTTCACCATTTCCCTATTGGTCCTGATGGTCACAGAGACAAATCAACTGACATTAAGCGACTGTGGACAAAATGCAAGGCCTCCACAATACACTGATATCTCAGTAAATTGTGGGAGCTACTGCATTGACCTGGCTATCCTCATCTGTCCTGCTATATACAGTGGCTACAATGAGTCCCTGCTAATCCTCAACAACATCATGAATGACCCAACCTGCAAGGGAACCGTGGATGTGAGTGTTACACCGCCTGTCGTGAGGTTCAAACTGTCCCTCAACAATACCAATTCTTGTGGCAGCATCGTCAGGACATTCAGCGCTCCGGGCACAGGGGTATTCTCTGACTTCTCCAATATCCAGACTGTCAACATCAGCGGTGTTGTCCGATCAAACGACCCCACCATAGGGACAGTCACTTACAACTCTGACCTGAAGTACTTCTACTCCTGCGCCTATCCTTTAGAATACCTGATCAACAACACCCAAATCTCTGTGTCCGCAGCCTCCATCGCAGTCAAAGACAACAATGGTAGTTTCATCAGTACTTTGAAACTTGCACTCTACAGTGATGTCAACTACACGTCACCCTTGACAATTCCGGTAAAGGGTCTTGATCTGAGGACCCCAATTTATACACAAGTCCAGGCTACCAACCTGACCTCCCAGTACTATGTGTTGTTGGACAGATGCTACGCCTCCATTTCTGCTTTACCCACTAACTCCACTTACTTCAACCTGTTTGTGCCTTGCAACGTTGACCCGATGACCACTATACTTGATAACGGACAGAGTCAACATGCCCGCTTCTACTTCCCGGCATTTCGCTTCATGGAGCAACAGAATCAGCTAATATCGACCTACTATGTCCACTGCATTGTTCGTCTCTGTGATGTGAGCACGTGCAGTACATTCAAGCAGTGTAACAGGAGAAGAAGAAGTGTTGATCCTTCAATCGAAGATGGAGCGACAGACTACCAAACCATCTCCTCTCCTCCCATTACCACCAGAGTAGAGAACGTGTTAGCAGCAAAAGAACAACTCTCTGGCAGCAACAGATCTAACTCTACCTCAGGTCTTGGGGTGGCTCTGGGAATCATGGCCTTCATCTGTGTCATTGCCGTTGTTGTGGCAGCAGTCTTCCACAGGAGGCTCAACCGTTAATGTGGAGACTGTAACGATAAATTGTCCATGACTTTGTACTGTTGGCAAGTATCCACAATAGTGCAAAGTGTGTTCTCCATCAGTCTACAGTAGTCTATGCCTGTCAATCCACTGATCAACACATTTCAATTGCATACTGCACCAATTTCTATAACAGACTGTTTGGTGCCTGATATTTGTCTAAATTATAAAATTTGAGAAACAGAAGAAGGATTTGATTGATTGTCAATGTTTGATCAGTCGAATTACTGGAAAAATTGCTCTGAATGCAATCCAAACGATAGCTGAACTGTTTTCAACTCTTTTGTAGTTTTAATTGTAATGACATTTCCTGTTGAATTCAAAATCCATTTAATTATTATAATTGTGGTAATGTATAATGACGTAAGTCGAGTCAAAGGGTTAGTAGAGCCATCCTGTGTTTCCTGGAAACCATAACATTTTATAATTTGACAAAATATTTTGGAAGATGTCATCATTTCATGGAGTCTGTAAATGAAGAAACCACATTGATTAAGTTATAGGCAAGTTAGACCCAAACAAAACAGTTGTATGGGGGGAGCAGGTAGCCTAGGGGCACAGTATCTGATTGAATCCCTGAGCCGACAAGACGAAGAAATGTTTTCTAAGTGAGGCCGTTAACCCTTATTGCTCCGAGTTTGTTTATATAAATGACAATGTTATCAGTGCACTTACCTGGTTAAAAACAATGAACGAATAAATAATAAAAGGAAAATGTTTCCCTTCAGGGGAAATTGAAAGGTCGGCTTGTTTCCAGTGATTGTCTCCTTTTCAGGTATCACTTCACAGATAACACTCCTTTACAGGTATCCTGAAAAAGAATATTGTGTGTAAGATTGTATTTCCCCACATGTATACGTTTTTTTTATTGCAACAGCTTTTATTTTTCAATTAATGCTTGGCATGGATTTCTCTGTATTGTGATTCATATACTTTATATGCTTGTAAAACGAATAGGCTGTCTGAAATCAGCTAAAATAATACTAAGGAGTATATGTACTTCAAAGCATTAGGGATTAGGATGAAATGCATATTTCTGATGTTTGTCACATGCATAGCACGTTTGTTATTTCCCTTTACATATTAAGTAGCTAAATAAAAAGAATTGCTTCCAATTTGTTGTTTTGATTTATTTCGTATCAGAATTTCTAAGTCCTTTTTTAGCCTGGAGACAGATTTGGAATGTATAATTTTTTTTGTTAAATGTTATTTTGCCATCCTGATTTTGCAATCCTCTTAATGGGATGAGCAAAATAATACTGTGATCGTCTTAAATATCTAACCGGTGCTATTATAAATGTGCACAGATGTTTTGATAGATGATGCTCTTTAATGATGCTCCAATCCTTTTCAATTTCTGAGATGTTCTAGGCTGGATCACTGAAAGCACCTCCCGATGCAAATATTTCCATGTATATCATACCACAAATTCGGCTGACAGCTGTCTTACTAGTGTTGATACATTTGGCAAAATACTATAGCAATGTATCTTTGTTCAGAATTTCAAAAAATCCAGGGATCAGGCAGAAATGGAAATGAATGAGCTAAAACAACTCAAACCTAGGGAACAGGCGTTGTGCCATATTTTGCGCCACATCTGAATTCATTGCTGTTGGTAACATCTTTGGCAAAGTGTTTTTGCAGTTGCCATATGGGAACAAATTGGTACTAATATTTATAAGAATAATTTCCAATGCTCATATGTTCCTTTTGCTATTTCTATTAATTACAGAGAAATTTGGTAAACACAATTTGCTGATTCATGACTGGCAATTTATTACAACCGCATTTTTTTAATGTTTCTAAAAGTATGTTGGAAAACATTCCAGAGGAGCTCATTCACACCACAATCCTATTCTGAATATTGTCTCTGCAAACTGGGTTAGAGATATTTTTCATTTCAAGCATCATTGGACAGAAAAGGGCTGGAAGATGGTGTGCAGAAGTTGCACAAAGCTGCTGATCTCTTGTTCCAAATGACTTAAGATCCCAATGATTTCCCCACAGCATTCAAATATGGTCGGAAATCCAACCTACAAACATTCTGAGGGTGGTAATATAAAAACATACTAACTCTATAAGAGCCTTTTTTAAACTTGTTGCTGGCATCCAATTAAATGTACGATTCCAAAAACAATAACATCATTCACAATTTCGACATTTGATATGCTGTGTTTGTACTATTTTCTATTGAATATAGGGTTTCAATGCACATTTTGCATTCAGATTTTCTTTACATTTTACACAGCATGTCAACATTTTTGGAAACGGGTTGTACACTGAACCAACTCTCGTGATAACAGTTTAGTTGAACAACAATTGCATAATAATGAAATAAAATGTTCTATTTACACTATCAACTTAAGGTGCAAGACGTGTCTGTGCAATGTATCTTGTTTGGGTGATTACTTGTGAGGAACGGATGTTATGTGGCTGGTTTGTTTACAATAGACCATTGACAGTGAAGTGGGGTAAATTGGAGGGGTGTAGAAGGGTTATAAGGTAAACCCCTTCTAATGCTACTGAGTGGACAGGTATTTCTTGTTCCAAAAGATCCCAATGATTTCCCCACAGCATTCAAATATGGTCGGAAATTCAACCTACAAACAAAAATTCTGAGGGTGGTACTATAAAAACATACTAACTTTATAAGAGCCTTTTTTAAAGGTAGACTCCCAGAACTAAGTCAAACTTCACTATTCATCCCACCCAGACAGGCTGACTCCAAACTCCCCCAATGTACCTGAAATAGAATCTCCTCACCTTGGCTAAAACAATGAAAACAAAGAAACTGGTATTCATGCATTTAAATATATTCAATTAGCAACATCCAAAGATAGATACCCGGTCTTCTAGGATTCTTCATCCAGTAAACATTTACCTGTAACAAACGATACATAACATGTAAAGCATTAAAACCTATTGGAGAGTTCATCCCTTTATGGGACACACATTAAAAGACCAAACATCAGTGCAGGTAATCCAATAGAAGTCATATTTCTACTTGGTTGAATTGTCCATCCTAACACCTGGTTGGTCTGAGCAGATGGGGCTACCTTGGCCCCCACCTTGTATCTCTGCTTCTTTCAGGAAGCAAATAGGCCCATTGATCTGAGATTAAGATGTCCCATTGAGTTGAGATGCCAGACAACACGGCACTTTCACAAACCTTCCAAAACACATATTTCATTACACTACAGAGGTCTTGAGTTTAGACCATCCTTTCAGCCAATCAGGTGTGTACTGAAACATGTTACTATTTCTTCAAAATTGCTTGCCAATGACCACAAAATCAGCCTAGGCATTTCATTGGGCCAAGTTTATTTGACATAGAAATGGCTTCAAAACCCTTTAAAAATACTGCAGATTAATTGAACTCATGAACACATATATAAACCGACAAACATATTTCACTTTTGAAGTTGGATAGTTTTCATTAGCTTCGTTCATTTTGCATACGTTTATACAGGTCACTTATGATGTTGTCTTGATGTACATTTGAGAGTATATAAAAAAACGATGGGTTAAATTTGACATATATACTTATTACAGACATTTTACATACGTGTAGGATGTGCCCAAGCATGTTTTCCTCTACCCTGGTTGTCACGATGTACTTTGGGTTTTTGTCACATGATAGTGTGTAAGATAACGCAACATCACACCTCTACATTGCAAAATGCCTAAAAGGCACAAAGGACTTTCAGGGATGGTTATTTGTTCTCACTGAATGAGAGAACAGTAATAATAGACTCCTTTACTCCTTTATTTATTTTTTTCATTTGTATTCTGTCTGTATACCCCGATCAGCCATAAACAGTACGACCACTGACACGTGAAGTGAATAACTGATTACCTCGATATCATGGCGCCTGTCAGTGGGTGGGGTATATTAGGCTGCAAGTGAACATTCTGTCTTCAGAGTTTGTTTTAGAGGCAGGACAAATTGACGTAAGGATCTGAGCGACTTTGACAAATTGTGATGGCTAGGCCACTGGGTCAGAGCAACTCCAAAACTGCAGCCATTGTGGGTTGTTCCTGGTCTGCAGTGGTCAGTACCTATCAAAGTGGTCCAAGGAAGGAAAAGCGTTGAACTGGCATCACGGTCATGGTCGTCCAAAGCTCATTGATGCACGTGGGGAGCGAAGGCTGGCCCGTGTGGTTTCTAACCAGCAGGCGAGCTACTATAGATCAAATTGCTGAAAAAGTAAATGGTGCTACTGATAAAAAGGTTAAAGGACACACGGTGCATCGCTGTTTGTTGCGTATGGGGCTGCGTAGTCACCGACCAGTCAGGGTGCCCATGCTGACCCCTGTCCACTGCTGGAAGCACCTTCAATGGGCACATGACCATCAGAACTAGACCAGAGTAATGGAAGAAAGTGGCCTGGTCTGATGAATCACATTTTCTTTTACATCACGTGGATGGCTGGGTGTGTGTGCATCGCTTACCTGGAGAACACATGGCACCAGGATGCACTATGGGAAGAAGGCAAGTTAGCAGAAGCAGTGTGATGCTTTAGGCAATGTTCTGCTGGGAAACCTTGGGTCTTGCCATTCATGTGGGTGTTACTTTGACACATATCACCTACCTGAACAATGTTGCAGACCATAGCAACGGTATTCCCTGATGGCATTGGCCTCATTTATGTGGATGTTAATTTGACACGTATCACCTACCTGAGCAATGTTGCAGACCCTGGCAATGGTATTCCCTGATGGCATTGGCCTCATTCAGCAGGATAATGCACCTTGCAACAAAGCAAAAATGGTTCAGGAATGGTTTGAGGAACACAACAACGACTTCAAAGTGTTGACTTGGCCTCCGATTCCCAGATCTCAATTCCATCAAGCATCTGTGTGATGTGCTGGACAAACAGGTCCTATCAATGGAGACCTCACAACTTACAGGACTTAAAAGGATCTGATTCAAACATTTTAGTGCCAGATACCACAGCACACCTTCAGAGGTCTAGTGGAGTCCATACCTCAATGGGTCTGGGCTTTTTTGGCGGCAAAAGGGGGACCTACACAATATTTGGCAGGTGGTCATACACACACACACACATATGTATATATATATATATATATATATATATATATATATATATATATATATATATATATATATAATATGGTTGTTGGTGCCAGACGGGCCAGTCGGAGTATTTCACAATCTGCTTAGTTACTGGAATTTTCACACACAACCATTTCTAGGGTTTACAAAGAATGGTGCGAAAAGGGAAAAACATCCAGTATGCGGCAGTCCTGTGGGTGAAAATGCCTTGTCGATGCTAGAGGTCAGAGGAGATAGAAGAGCAACTTTGACTGAAATAACCACTCGTTACAGCCGAGGTATGCAGCAAAGCATTTGAGAAGCCACAACACGCACAACCTTGAGGCGGATGGGCTACAACAGCAGAAGACCCCACCGGGTACCACTCATCTCCACTACAAATAGGAAAAAGAGGCTACAATTTCTAAGAGCTCACCAAAATTGGACAGTTGAAGACTGGAAAAATGTTGCCTGGTCTGATGAGTCTCGATTTCTGTTGAGACATTCAGATGGTAGAGTCAGAATTTGGCGTAAACAGAATGAGAACACGGATCCATCATGCCTTGTTACCACTGTGCAGGCTGGTGGTGGTGGTGCAATGGTGTGGGGGATGTTTTCTTGGCACACTTTAGACCCTTAGTGCCAATTGGGCATCGTTTAAATGCCATGGCCTACCTGAGCATTGTTTCTGACCATGTCCATCCTTTATGGCCAGCACGTACCCATCCTCTGATGGCTACTTCCAGCAGGATAATCCACCATGTCACAAAGCTTGAATCATTTCAGATTGGTTTCTTGAACATGACAATGAGTTCACTGTCCTAAAATGGCCCCCGCAGTCACCAGACCTCAACCCAATAGAGCATATTTGGGATGTGGGGGAACGGGAGCTTCGTGCCCTGAATTTGCATCCCACAAATCTCCATCAACTGCAAGATGCTATCCTATCAATATGGGCCAACATTTCTAAAGAATGCTTTCAGCACCTTGTTGAATCAATGCCACGTAGAATTAAGGCAGTTCTGAAGGCGAAAGGGGGTCAAACACAATATTAATATGGTGTTCCTAATCATCCTTTAGGTGAGTGTATATATATATATATATATATATATATATATATATATATATATATATATACGTACTTATACATACATACATACATACATACATACATACATACATACATAGATGTCTCTGATACTTAGTTTTTGTTCAATGTAAATTCTTAAATACTTAAAGCAAATTGACCTGAATATTTATCTAAAGAATTATTTGCTTTGTTCAGCCTTCTCTCCAGGTTGTATTTAGAAATGCGTTGAATGCTTTTGTCCCTTCTGTCCCTTATCTCACCTTAGATCTATTCAAGAAGGTCATATGACAAAGCTTCTCTCTAAACCTTGCTTCCATCTATTCAAAATGTCATATTCTCTCTAAACCCTGCTTCCATCTATTCAACAAGGTCATATTCTCTCTAAACTCTGCTTATAAATTTAGATTTATTCAAATTTGATCAATGAACCGAATAGGCAAGGAACAGGCTATTTTACAAAATGTTTACATGCCAGCACCTTTATGACAATGCAACCACAATAGAAACACTAAAATAATGGTCTACGACAAGTCCTTGGCTATGTGAACACGGAGGAAACTGTACCGTAATACAGTTGGTATGGACGGGAGCCTGTTCTCAACTCAGCCTCCTATAATCAACAGTCTTTTTCAAGCCCACAGTCATGGTGTCGATGGAAACCTTGGTGCACATAGAGTAGAGTGGTGGTCTGAAGACGTCCATCCTTCAGGATCCCCACTGTTAAGATGCAGCATGAGTCAATTTGTGAGTATTCACAATAACAGGAGAGTCCCTGAAAGTCTTACAATATCTTCAAAATTGTTTGCCAATCTCCACACAATCAGACTGAGCATTTCATGGGCAGAAGTATTTATTTGGTATAGAAAATGCTTTAATAAAGTCATTTAAAATAACTACTTTAAAAGGATAAACAAATTACTTCACAGTAATTTAAATAATATTCAAACAATCTAATTTCAGTATTGAAATTGCTTTAATAGGCTTTATACTCTTTTACTATTAAGCCACTGTCATTGTAACACACGCAGAATGTGGTTTGGCATTGTCTTGCTGAAATATACAAGGCCTTCACTGAAAAGATGTTGTCTGGATGGCAGCATGTGTTGCGCCAATTTCTGTTTTTATTCTTTAGCATTAATTGTGCCTTCACCCATACGATCACTGATGCTGGCTTTTAAACCAGGTGCTGACAATAAGCCAGAGGGTCCCCCTCCTCCTTTGCCCAGAGAAAACGGCGTCCATGATTCTGATTCAGTCAAACCACAAGACAGTTTTCCACTTAGCCTCATTCCAACTTAAATGAGCTCAGGCCCAGAGAAAGTGGCTGTGTTTCTGGATTTTGTTTATATATGGTTTCTTCTTTGCTTAGCAGTTTCAGCTAGCATTTGTGGATGCAGCAACGTACTCTATTCACAGATAATGATTTTCAGAAAGGTTCCTGAGCCTGTGCAGTGTGTGTCCACTACAGAATCGTGTCTGTTTTTAATGCAGTGCCGCCTGGGGGCCTGAAGATCATGGCCATCCAATATTGGTTTTTGGCCTTGTCTCTTGCGTACAGAGATTTCTCTGGGTTCTATGAATCTTTAAATGATATCATGTACTGTAGATGATGAGATCCCCAAACTCTTTGCAGTTTTACATTGAGAAACCTTTTTCTTAAACCATTGCAGTATTTGATGGGAGTGGTGAACCCCTTAGCATCTTTAACTATTTTCATACCCAGTCAAGTTACTTTGCCCTGTCCCAACTTTTTTGAAATGTGTTGCTGGCATCAAATTCAAAGTGGGCATATATTTTTCAAGAAACAATAAAATTTCTCAGTTTCACCATTTGATATGATAGCGTTGCACTATTTTCTATTGAATTTAGGGTTTAAATGATTTGATTATTAAAATCATTGCATTCTGTTATTCTTAAAATTTTGCATAGCGTCCCAACTTTTTTGGATCAGGGTTGTACATAGATGAGACAGAATGTATATTTATCACCAGATAAAAACACTACAATTACAATTAGCTGTTAATGTTTCACAAAACCTACTAAAAACAATATTTTAAAGCTTTTTGATACTTAGATAACTGTGATTATAGGAAATATCAAAAAGAGCCACTCTTGTGATTCTGGTAGTTTACAGGTAAAGTTTTTAAAGTTATCTCCTATTTACAATCCTCGTTATGAAAACACCGAAAACTGGGTAGTGCTGAGAGATGCGGTGACACTGTCAAAGGTTACGTTTAGAAAGGATTTAATAGGACTGGAACATAGACAAAAGAAACATACCATTGTCTCTGCCTCTTTTCTTTTTGAGCTTAAGGTGTGTTCCAATATCCATAGGTATTGTGCTTGAAACCCCCAAAGCAATGTCATATTTTGAATACACAGGACAACATTGACCTTGTTTCTGTCCAATCCCAAGAAGGATCTCTGTACATAAAAGCTCCTCCATACATCTCAATAGAATCAAAAAGCAGGAGCCAGGACTGCGATATACACATTTGAGCATGACACTCAAGATATGGAAGACAGGAAGGAATGTAACAATGCTCTTTCTCCATTTTTTGGGGGTCATGATGGTCACAAAGACTAGTCAACTACAATTAAGTGACTGTAAAACGAATTTAAGACCACCAGAGTACACTGATATTTCTGTAACTTGTGGTACCAGATCTATTGACCTGGCTATTCTCATCTGTCCAGCCATTTACACGGGCTACAACGAGTCCCAGCTAATCCTCAACAACATCATGAGTGATCCAGCCTGCAAGGGGACCGTGGATGCAAGTGTAACTCCACCTGTCTTGAGGTTTATATTCCCCCTCAACTCAACCAACTCTTGTGGCAGCACCTTCAGGACATACGGTGTACAAGGCGCAGGGATGTTATCTGACTTCTCCAATATCCAGACTGTCAACATCAGCGGTGTTGTCCAATCAAACGACCCCACCATAGGGACAGTCACTTACAACTCTGACCTGAAGTACTTCTACTCCTGCGCCTATCCTTTAGAATACCTGATCAACAACACCCAGATCTCTGTGTCCGCAGCCTCCATTGCAGTCAAGGACAACAGTGGTAGTTTCATCAGCATGTTGAGCCTTGCTCTCTACAGTGAGCTCAACTACAGTGAACCCTTAGACATTCCACCCGAAGGTCTAGAGCTGAAGACCGAAATCTGTACACAAGTCAAGGCCACCAACCTGACCTCCCAATATTATGTGCTCTTGGAGCGATGCTACGCTTCAATTTCTCCACAGCCCAACGGTGACAACACTGTCTTCAACCTGTTTCTCCCTTGTTTCCAGGATAGGTTGACCATAATTCATGAGAATGGAGTTGGTCATCGTGCCTGCTTCTCCTTCCCAGCCTTCCGCTTTGCAGAGCAGAAGACTGAGTATCTTTCCACTTACTTCCTGCACTGCATCACCCGTCTCTGTGAGAAGAGCACTTGTATGGGATTCATGCAATGTCCCAACCCCGCAAGGAGGAGAAGAAATGTTGCTTCCGAAACTGTAGATGGAGTGACAGAGTACACAACCATCAGCTCCCCTCCTATCACCATCAGAGCCGACAGCATTGCGCCCATAAAAGGACAGCGATCTGGGAGCAACAGCTTACATGCTTCTAGATGTCTTGGTGTGGCATTGAGTATCCTGGGATCCATCTGCATCATAGCTTATTATACTACGCATTAGCTATAGGAATAATTCAGTGAATTAAAGAATAGTACATTTATTTGGATAGACCTCTACAGGTCCAGGCTAAATATTTACAGTATATGCAAGTACTGTAACCCAAATGCCTTAATATCTTGAGATCTTGACAATGGAGGAACATGTACTTTTAACAATGCAGGGGCTTTACAGACTTTTAAACCATAATTGATTAAACTAAATTAATTGTCATTAAATAATTTCAATCTCTGTTTGTCACAATATCCTCTCTTATGTGGAAACATTACAGTATTATTATAATAATTTTAATTGTGGTGAAAACCATGACAGTTTGGTAGTGAATTTCGGAAACTGGGATATTTTAGTAATTTACAGATATTTGTCGGGACCTGGGAAACCCAGCATGAAACCGGGACAATCCCAGGCCATCTGGTCACCATTAGCAAGAGACATGGATGACAAACTGCCAATTCCTCCCTTGTCTACTACAACATACACTATGAAAACTGCAAAGAAACTATAGAAGACTGAGACTCGCTCTCTCTTGCTAGCAACCAGGAACCCTAAGCTAATATTATCAGGACTAATTAACACTGAACTCTGAGTTTTTTTGGAACAGGTAATTCTATTTTTCATATTATTATTCAGAACTTCACTCTCTATCGGGCATTAGTGCAGAACTGCTTTCTGACCCGTGCGTAATTGCAAAATGCTGTAATTGTTATTTTACTGAAGAAATCCTACCTAGAGCAGCTTTAACTACAGTAGCAATGGGCAAAATGTACAACTTCGTAATAAATTAAAGGAAATGTTATGTTTGGCATCTCTTTATCCAATGTACTGAAATTGTACCAAACCGTGACTTAAAAATGTTTCATTAATTATGCATACCGTTACACTCCTAATAATTACGTTGGCAATAAGCGTTAGTCTACATCTACTGGCAGGTTAGCTAGCTAGATCTCAGAAGTCAAAAACTGTCAAAAGCTAGGGTACAATGCTAAGAAACATCCGAAAGACAAATGTTTTTCTCCTAAAATCAATAAAACAACTGCATTTACTCAGATGTTTTACATTTTACTTTTTGTAAGATGAATACCGGTCTTTTCGTGGTAAAATGTCCAGGAATTAGCAACTAGAAGACAGCTCTTCAACGGAGGTGTCCACTCCATCAAGCCACGATGCCGTCATGCTTGGAGGACTGATTGAACATTTAGCACCTGCAGATCTCACTTCTGCCTTTTGGAGAATCCTCACACACTTCGTACTTGGAAGAGTTCTTGCCAGACTGAGATGATGAGAAATCAAATGGGAGAAAGTTGCTGTCGCTCTTCACATGTTCAGACAGATCGGGAAATGTTTGCAGAAAGCACAGATTGTTTTCATGAGTTTTTAATGTAGAGACGTGGACAAAGATCATGCCATTCCAGGGAAACAATGGATGTCTTCAATGATCCAGATATCACAATATCAATATTGTGCAACAGCCTGCATAATTCGTCCGACTGATTAGGTCCTAAGAAAATGAATGACCAAACTATTTATTGCAATATCTAATCCATTCTGATTGGGGAAATTCAATTAGACCATTATGGAATAAACCGTGCCATTGTGATCAAAGTGAAATCCATCTCTCTCTAGTCTGTGTGTCCATCTGTGAGCCAAGTCTGTAAGTCGGTCTGTGAGCCGAGTCTGTAAGTCGGTCTGTGAGCCGAGTCTGTAAGTCCATCTGTGAACCTAGTCTGTAAGTCCATCTGTGAACCTAGTCTGTAAGTCCATCTGTGAGCTGAGTCTGTAAGTCCGTCTGTGAGCCGAGTCTGTAAGTCCATCTGTGAACCTAGTCTGTAAGTCCATCTGTGAACCTAGTCTGTAAGTCCATCTGTGAACCTAGTCTGTAAACCATCTTGTGAAATAAATTAATGGTATTTAGAGGCAGCACTGATAACTCTTCTCCATCAAACATCTGTATTGGATACACAGTAAAACTCTTCTCCATCAAACATCTGTATTGGATACACAGTAAATAGTTTTCTCAATATTCCACTTCTGACTCAGCCTGAGCAGCACATTTTATCACATGAAAACCATCACCATCAATATAGTACGGTGTGCATTTGCTGTTGGGAGACAGAGCATCTCCTACTACAAGCCAACAAGTCTTTCTATACCCTCTGTTGCATGTTTACCTTCTTTCTGGTACAAAAAAATCCTGAAGCCTTTTCAATCCCTGCCAGAGTCCCTGGAGACATGCTGGCTGACTCCGGGCCCCCTAACGCTAGGCTATATGTCAGAGGATGAAGCTGTCTGCCTGGACATAGGTTGTACTATATCTCCCGTACCGCTGGAGAAGAATTCCCTTGTCCATCCTCAGCTCAGGGGAGCTGAGGTGATAGATGAAGGAAGGATGCTGTGCGCCCTCAGCAAGGGTGGACAACAGCTCAACCCCCCCCTCTTCTTCCTCACATACACTCACATACCCACTCATAACCACAGCACGTATGGGATAGGTAATCCATGGGTTTCGTTTTTAATCAACTTGCTTCTCTGGCAAGTAAGTTCTGATAAAAAAAAAAATTGTGAGCACTTTCATACACTGCAAGGAGTGCAGTGAGGCTGTCCTGGGAGCCATGAAACAGGGGGTGCAGGGTCTCCATTTTCAATTGCTCTCATGTGTCTAGGCATATATACTGCTCTCATTTATTCTGTGATGGCTTTCTTTTTGTTGAGGGCAAATTAGTCCAAGCGAGTTTCCGTCCAGTCTGTGTATTTGTGCTGGGCTGCAGACAGACGTGCACTGACCCCAGGCAGCAACTGTTTACAGATCCTGTGTGTGATGGCCTCCTTGCGCTAATATGTTAACATGAGCAGCCTTGAGAAGCGGCGGCCCCCGGCCCCTGGGCGTGCTAAAGATTTTACATTAGTTTACGACTAAACAACGGGAGGGAAAGTGGAGGACAGGCGAGTCGGATGTCCCGGCCAGCGGATGCACCACGGGGGGTGGGGGGGGTTGCGTGTGGGGGGGCATTTGGGGGGGATGTGTTTGGGTGATCCGGGTCACTTTACCTATCTTGTTACTGAGCCAACCTCCACAAACTGTCAGTCAAATGATAAGTGGGCCGACTATGACATTGTGTCATTAAATGGCTTTATACAGAAAAAACGAACAGATTCTGCTAGTAAACAACCTGTGCATGGAATACGTTTAGGGACCTAAGATCTTTACATTGCTTTCCATCTCCACCTCACAGACAATTGTCCAGCTGGCATCCACAAAGCTACAGTGTATATGCAAAAAACAACCAACCCTTATTGTAAGGCAACATTGGTAAGTTTAGCCCTCTGTCGGCTAGAAGTGGAATTGTAGAAACAAATGAAAAAATAGAAATAACTCGAGCATAGATTAGCTACATGACACCATCTCTGAAAAACCTAATTAGTAATACCTAAACTATTTGTTACAATGTTTTTTACATGCAGTGATTTTACATGCAGTAATGTTAGCTAATACTGAGGCTAGTTTTACCACATTTTAGATAGCTAATATTCAAAGCTAGCTGATGTTGTTATTTATTGCTAACATTAGCTATATTTACTGACTCTGCTAGCTATTCTTATTGATCAAGAATAGCAACATTGTATTACTCTAAATATTTGAATATTTTGGCAAGTGATAATATTTCCAAGCCCCTGCAGTGTAATTTACATGAGAAAGTTATCAGTCCCTCTTGAAAGTCATTAGACCCAGACCAACTTCTGTTCAACAAAATGGCTTCTCAACTAATCTGCTAATAGCTTGCTGATTATTACTAACTACTAGCTCGCTACAGTCCCTAGTAACTTGCTCACCTGTCGAGGAGAAACATGGCAAACTAAGCGTCACTTTTCAAGTCCAGATAAGTCTGTGTATTTTCTCAATCTTTTGAAAGCAGTGCCTATATTTATTTTAGCTTTCTCTTGAGCTTTATTCCAGTGTCTTTGGGACTGCTAAAGTTTTTTTCTTTGGAGCACAATTGCTAGACCCTGGTGGTGCTGGACGCTTGCATTCCTTGGCTCTTTCCGTTTGAGTTTTGCTAACGCGGGAAGTGGGAAGAGTAGAACGATGTGGTAAAGCTCACCACCAAGTTCAGGAAAAGGGGGGTCTGCACTACAACTAGAACCAAAACATACAAAACAAAATAATCTGGGTGACTCAGAATCTCCTAAATAAAATATGCCTACACTAACAAATAATTTATAAAGGGCACTATTTTAAATGCCATATTTCCTCAATACATTCTGAAATATAATTACATATTTTCTAGTATTATATGGGGGAAATCTTACAACTGTCTTTAAAGCCTATGATTTGATTGGCATGTGAGCACAGGGCCATAAAGCATGTGCTGAAATGTATATATATAGGCGTACAATTTCAGTTCCATGAGTCTGCTCCGCATGCAGTGAGGTGAAACTTTCTCCTGCAGGTCTTGTATGGAAAGGGAGGAGGCCGATAGTATATCATCTCATCGCAGAGCTCACAGCAGCACAAGTTCGACACGTACACCTGGCCCCGTTCAGCATGCCAAAAACAAGCAGACGTCACTGTGCGGTGCCAAATTCCTGGTCTTTAGACGTCCAAGCTGTCTAGGTTGACGAAATGATTCAGCCATAAGCTTGACCTTCCCATTCAATACAGGGAGGTTTAGGTGGGTACACATTTAAAAATGAGCATGTGCTGTAAACTTTAACTGCAATAGATTCAATGTACTATAATGATCTATGATTTCTGTCGCAAACATTCACTGAGACTAGGGGTAGAGGGGAGTGACCTGGAGCAGTTGTAGATTCATCAAATTCACTAAGTAATCTTTTACCGCAGTGGATTTTTGTCAATCACACAGTGACAGTCACTTTGTTCAATAGTTTTGAATCAAAAACAGTTAGAAAGAAAAGTATGCACAAATGATAATAGGTTTAAAAGATGAAGACAGATACCATTACAGATATATATTTGAAAGTTGAAAGATATTATTACATTTTTTATTTGAATTCCAATATTACCCGTGCTACACATTACAGAACACTGAAGCATTACAAAACCCCTAGCAAGTTACTTTATCAAGCAGCACCTCAGGACGCTATAGATGCTTATTGGGTAAAGTTCCTCTTATTGATTCTCCATCCTGTCCCACCAACATATTAAAAAGAGTTGATATTTTATACCAATCTGCAATTTAAACCCTTTATACACAACCAAGCCTACACATCTTTCATTGAAGTAGAATGCTGCTGGTGATGTATGGCCATGCTGACAGCAGGTGTTTTATGGCTCTATGGCAGAATAGAATATCTCAACTGGTGATTTTGGAAGTATCAGGAAAAACCCACCAATGGGGCGATAAGGGGGAACTGTTCTGTATTGTAATGAAATTAAGAGAGATTTGCATAAACACACCAAATGTGAATTTTAATGGCATCGTTGTTTGTACACGTCATTTTCAGCTTTACATCAGGTGCACAATACTGCAAACGTTGGTCATGTTACCTACCAATAAATAGCTTTATATGTACCTTTCAAATATTGCAAGTATTTGTTTAACCGACTAGATTTCCTGCTTTTCTGATCACATTAGCAAGTCACATTGACTGATTCAGGTTGCTTTTAACTTTGGTGTAAAAGACACAATTTCAAATATCAAGACGTGTAGCCATCAAGCACAGTTATTTGGAACAACATCACATTCATTGTAGTTTATAACAAAGCCAACAGTTCTTGAAATCAGAGCTCCTATAAAGTCCCAGCATTCTAGGCTCTAATTCAAATCAGGCAAGGCACCAATTGATTTCAGTACTCAGTCCAATACCATAGCATGTTTTTTTAAATAATGTATACTTGGCATAGGGACGATCAGGCTGCATGGGTAATTCCTCTAATACATTTTCTAAAAAGACCCACTAAAAAACTGGACCATTATGTGATTACCATCACACTCACACACAATGCACTTTTAATATTGGCCTTTTTAGTTAAGCCATGAACATTATTGTTTTTACCTAAATATACATTATTTCACAATAAAAGAGGGTACAGAAACTGAACAACTTAATTTCTGTCAGTGTAGCAGCTCATTTGACCAGAGTTGTGCATGTATAGGCGCAAAGAAAATAGACTTGGTTTCTACGCAGTGTGACAACACTGATAGCATCGATGCTCACCTTCCGACTGATTTCTTTCATTCCCTTCCATTAATTCTTGCCCCAGTGTGAGCACTGTGAAAGTCGTGTTTTAGCCTTCCGATATATGCCACATTTACTTTCGGCACATGTTGACAACCGGTTGGAAATACTAGATGGGAATATTGACACACTGAGCATTTCTGAATAGCCACCTTAGGGAACAGCTCAATACATTTTTTTATTTTATTTTTGTGCTATATATAAAGTCTGATAATGTGATGTTAACACAAAGTAATCAAACTTTATTCTACATCTTCTCAAGTAAAGTGCCTTCATTGTTTTAAGACTACAACGTGATAGATGACACTTTCGATACTCACTTGATTGGTTCTGTGATTCAACCAAATGGATACTTCATTTGAATCTCAGGGCCATGTGCGCTGGTCAGTGACACTTACATTCTTGTTCTCTCTTCCTGGTTGACTAGGCCAGCTGTGTAAACGTGTTGCAGGACGTCTGAGACAGTCAAGGAAATAAATGAGCTGTTGATTAATTGGCTGTTCATCCCTGACCTAACCCTCTCTGTTTTTTCTTTCTCTTCTTTGTGAACACAACTCACACTCATGGACACTCAACCCACACTTACAGACACTCACGGACACTCATCCTTACACTCTCTGACACACTCAACCCACACTCACTGACTTACAAATACAGTTTTTCACTTTTTTAACATACACAAACTGTCCCCATTCAAATAAAGTATTTGTTCTGTGATAAAGTAGAACCTATTTATCCTATTAATCCAATCCGATAGGATAAAATCATAGACAGTCTTTGAAAAACTGGACCCTGGTTTTTACTGTCCTGTTCTCACCGTTAACATGGCTGAGCTAGGGAGTTAGAGAGAAAAAGAAAGATACATAGAGGGAGGTAGTAGCAGGAGGAGGTGATGAAAGGGCCATCTGGCCAGGGAGTTGGTGTATATCAGCGTATTAATCCTCAGTCCCACAGTGACGAGTTGGAGTGAGAGAGAAAAGGGAGCAGGGGGAGAGGACCGGAGTCAACAGACTAACAACAGATTGTATTGCCAAGGAAAGGAAATGACCAATAATTTGAGAATGATCACAAAATCTTGGGAGAAAGGAATTCAATTAGTCAGACATGGTTCTCTCCCACTGGGACAGCTAACCATAATATGTAGACATTGTATCTCCATATAGCAAATTAATCATCAGAAACATTTTTTATTGTAGAGCTTTTTGCACAAACTTAAACTGCAGAAAAAACACAGTCAAATGTTTACCAATAATAAATCTACCTAGGACACAATAATATTGCAGATGAGTTTTAATAATTCTAAATGAATACTCAACAGTGTGGTAACTTGGTGATTTTTTCTGCTGAACTCTTTACCAGAGTCATTCCACAGGGTCAGGGAGCTTGGGGAGTGAATGAGGTGTAAGGGAACATCGGTAAGCAGTGTTGTGTCAGGGATGGGGGCGTGTTGGTGGAGGGGTTAGAGGAGAGACTTGCTGAGTGAGTATCCATGTTTATTCCTCCACGGGGAGACAGCTGTCGTTGCCAATTCCTGTGAATGAAGTATGGCCACCCAACCTGTGAACTGGACAGTCCCGGAAGTATTTGAAGTGGACAATATTTCACTTCCACCACAACTGTGAGACTTTAAATTAGGCCAAGGCATAATCCGGAGACACCCCTCGACCACTACCCAATAAACACCTGTAAAGAGCCGAAGAAATGCCATAGCTGTCGGTCATGTGGCTTTAGCTCTACCAGAACTTTCTGCTGTGAGTTTGACAGTGAAGATTTCCAAGCTCCTTTTATAGCTTTACCAAATATTATTTAGGTGAAATTGCCCATATCTTGGGATGTGTCTGACGTTCCATAGTGTCATAAATAAAGTAAAAGGGTGTGAGGCCAAATATACCATGGCTCAGAGCTTCTCGGAGATCTTAGGCATGATGTATAGCAGAATGTCTGGATTAGCAGAGGTGTATTTGCAATATGCTACAAACCCCCAATATGCCTAATTGGTACTATGAACTGATTGCCTTGGAAACAATAATGAATTGTGTTGTCATACCCATGGTATATGGTGCCATATACCATGTCTTTCAGCTAATCAGTATTAAGTGAGCTTTAAAATGGGTGGCTCAAATCCCTTCATTTTGACAATGCTCATTAGGTTTACTCTGGGCTGGGACATAAGTATACAATGGGGATTATGACAACATGGGCCTTCAGACAAAACCCAAGATGAGGGTAATTTTAGCTAAATATGATTTTTCAACAAACTATCCCTTTAAGTGCTTAGCTGGCTATATTACTGGTCAATCAAGACTCACAGTATTTACAACCAGTTGACAGCCAAGGTTGTCTGAAAGTCATCCAGGCAACCCGTGGGTGCCCTGCAACGTTGTTGTTACAAGGGGTCATACTGTGACCTCTGCCCGGGTCACCATCCTACATTACTACCTGGGGAGTCTATTAGAGTTCCTGTTTCATTATTGGACAGTGTTAGCCACTGTTAGAAGGTAATTACTGAGCATTGTACAATCCGATACGGTATCCTTACCTTGACTTTCTGTGTATATTTTGGTCATTTTCTAACTTAGTATTGAAACATTGCATATCATGTTGAGTTATCAGCTGTTTCCTGGATCACATTACTTTTACTGAGAAGGAAGCTGAGTTCCTCCATGCTCCAGCCCCTATGTGGTAGGCCCTGGCCTGCCTCCTCTGTGGCTCCACTCTCCTGCCTTGGCTCTGCCTCGTCGTTCCCCATCTGATTATAAACCTGCTCAGGATTTTACCTGCTGAGACCATGAAACTCAACCAGGCAGTAAACGGAGTCTTCTCGGCTCCAGTGGTGTTACTGAGCCTGGCCCAATATGCTCCAACCCTGCCTCGCTTTTTTCTCACTCCCTCTCTTCATATTCTCTCCAGTTGTTCGCTGATGAGAGGTTATCTGGAGCGGATGTCAACGCAGAAGTTCTGTTGCTGTGTGAGGGCGGTGGGTGCCTTCCAAACTGTCAATACAAGGCAGCCATACCTCTGGAAACCTATCAGTGTATTTTTTTTTTATGAGGAGAGTGAAGCAGAGAGTTGTACTCTATAAAAGTTATTTTAAAAGGTCCCCCCCCGTCCCTGTCATGTACGACCTGCACCAGAGCGTGTAATCGTAACACCGTATCCATGGCTGGAGAGGACTCACAGGCCAAATTGTCTATGTCATCGCTTGTGCCTGGCCGTGAAATACAGAGTCTGACATCATCGGCCCTCACCAAGGGAGACAGGGAGAGACTTGGTAGGGTGGTGTGTGGGGCGGGGGTTGATGCTGGGAATGCTGTATCTGCTCAGATCGTTACATCGTGATCCCAAGGTGGACATTGGAAATTATTACCTGGTTTCTTTTCCCCTTTAAATGTTGTTTCCGATCCTCCCCTGGACCCCTCAGCTATCCCCGCCCCGATCATCATTCTCTCCTCCTCTCTTTACTGTACTCTTTGGAGCAGCCATTTCATTTGAGGGAGCGACTCTTACATCTCACAGTGAGAGGGGCGTCCTGTGTGTCAGAACCTGAGAGGATTAGCGCAGGACGGTGCCAGCAGGAGATATGGAGGGACGGCGAATTAGTCCTCCGCAACGGAAATCAGATCTGTCACAATCTAAAATTTCACGATCCTTGAAAAGCGGTGATAAAAGGGGTGTTGTAAGCGAATGTCAACGACATCCAATCTGAGACGGTCCGGGTGTTTGATGTGCAGCGTGGAAACCATGCCCACTATCCACCACAGCGTTCGTCTGATGCTGTGTAGTCAGAGGGCAGCTGCAGTCCTGAGGGACTCAACACGAGGCCGGCGTTGTACAGCCGGCTTCTCCGGCCTTCAAGTGTTTGACAAATGACATATGACTGAGCTTATCTTCCTCTGCCCTCTGGGACACATCCAGAGAGAAGAACCTTAGCTGTGACCTTGGAGTTTTAGATTGCAAATACATTTCATAGGAGACGTCTGGGCAACCACCGTTTGACCCCTCACTGCTAC
Organism: Esox niger; assembly: GCA_016801105.1. NCBI lineage: Eukaryota > Metazoa > Chordata > Actinopteri > Esociformes > Esocidae > Esox > Esox niger. Next base: position 91,941 of record JACXGJ010000478.1, read on the forward strand.
CCTACCTCACACGCGCTTCAGGCACACTTCTGTACACACCGCCCAGCAAACCAACATCTGATGTTTGGATGTCCCCATAACGTCACGACGGGAGGTTGCGGTTGGTCCCGGGTTTGCTAGTGTGACCAACGTCGACGTGCTGCTGACAGTTTCACTTCCTGCACTGACAGTTCGTCCGGCCCACACCAGACACAGACTCGCAGTTTTCCGCTTTGCAACACACGTGACCTAACTCCATTACATAACCTTTCAGCTTAAAAAAAACGTACAATTGGACGGTCTGATCAGTGACATTACAAGCTAGCTATGGAATTAGCTAGCTTAAGCATTTTACATTTTAGTCATTTAGCGGATGTTCTTATTCCGAGCCACATACAGTAAGCACATTAATCAATGAGTTGACAAACTCTGTCTTCAGACACCCACTTCAAAAAATCCCCATGGTTACGAATAAAGTGAATGAAAACACAATTTATATTCACAAAGCCTCATGATTTGTATACATTTGAATGGGTATGACTCACTGAGAATCGTCTTGGTTTGCTGCGCGGTTCAGTTTCAGCCGCAGCGTTTGCTATGGATCTCATGTTTGAAGCATGCGTCATAGCAACATAGCTGTCAAGACGTTTCAATGACATTTTGGATGACCCACTCAGTTCCAAATGTACATCTTCCCCGTTTTTCCCCTACCTCTCTCACCCTGAAAAACTCACGCTCTCCATCATTCCTTCCCTCATGCAGAGGGGCCCTGGAGGTTGTGTTAAGTTTTTGACAGGACCCCAGGGACACAGAGATGCCTGGCTGAGCCAGTGGGGGGCCTGTAAACCCGGTTCCCGTCACCTCAACCCTGACCCAGTCCATTAAAACACACCGGGTAGGACGAAGTCACACTGCCCTGTAAAACTCTCAGTCCATGTTCAGAACACACATACGATTAACCTACCAACTTCACTTTCAAGAAAGACGTATTTAACATATCTCATTGTGTTTAACCACTGACTGAAGGTCCCTGAGAAAATGCCTTTGCTTCAGCTCAGCGGGCTAAAACAGTCTGGTGGCACAGACACACACACACACACACACACACACACACACACCAGCCGCATTCAGTACCAGTCAGATAAACAGAGAACCCTATTGTAAGGTGTGTGTCTGTGCGCCAAAGCAAAGGCTGTGATTCCTGGTGGGCTGGCTCGTCTGAACAGGTGGCCCACATGTGGTGAGTTCCCCTCACACACATTCTTTACAAGGAGGACATCTCTGTCATCGGACGACTTTTATAAACTGGGGCATTTTGAAGGTTTTTACGCACAGGGATGGCAGGGAGTTGTGGAAAAGGGAGATTTCACTCCCAGCCTTTCTATCCACTCCCTTCCCTCCTCACAAAAACACAGATCTGTCAAGACAAATCTTCTAGACACATCCTGTCGGTCAGCGGCTCGGCGTCATATTACATCTTTTTTACTTCAAAGCCCCAAAATAAAGCTGGATGCGAGTGCTATTGGAGGGAACCCCGGTATTTTGCAAAGAACCCGGGAAACGGTAGGGACCACACGGAACCCACCCTGAGCGGCTGCCTGCTGGGTTCTCAGGGGAACCCTCAGCGGTACAGGGAGGTAATTCAGACCATCTGCAGCAGGCGTGCGTGCGGTGGAGACAGAACTTTCTCTTTCAGGAGGCTCCATAAAGCTGGTTAGGCCAGAGGCAGACAGAGTGATGGAGACATTCAACCCAGCGTCGTCGATTGGGCGGCCTGATGCCAGTGGCAGCCACCCAATCACTTCACGGGGGGTCCTGTATGGATAAATTCATCAGGTTTACCAGGATAGAGACTCCCCAGTCATTTGATACACTCACACACACACACACACACACAAACACACACACACAAACACACACACCAGAATTATAGTTGTATACACTACAAGTTCGGTATAGAGTTTCTGTCGCCAGAGTCTAAAGCCACGTCCTATTTAGTCGTCCGTGTGGCCTGTGATGTGAAATCAGAGGAGGAAATTGGAAGTACAATAAACGCATGCTTGTGAAACACCCGAGAAACATTAATGTCATTTTTGTGGGCATACTAGTGGTAAGGTTACCAAGTTGAATTATTAGTCTACTCAATGGGCCAGCGCCTCACTGTAATAATGGCTTTTGTGAGTACTACAGTGAAACTACAACAAAAACGGGCTATCACACACTGCACTGTAAGCCTGGTGGATGTTTGATTCAGCAATGAGCTGTAACTTTATATATACTTAATATATAAAATAGCTATCGCTATTTTTCACTTCTCAAAATATATTGGAACATCAATGTTCATTAGAAACCCTATCCAAACATCCTCAGTGTCTTAAGATGTTCGCTATCAAATGTCGTGAAGAATCTTCATCATAATGTCACTTAATGTCCCCAACTCCATGCAGTTTATTGTGCCCTAGCCCAACTGTTAGAAGGTTCTCCCTAATTTTTTCAAGCCTAGCAATCAAATGGCTTTTCATGTTGTCTTGCTTATAGAACTCAGTTTACCTGAATGGATTCACTTCAGAGAAATTGAAATTGAATTAAAAAAAAATAGTTAAGAATTGACTAGAATCCAAGCGCTTTAGCACCTGAACCCTAGCGAGTATAATAAACGTCACTGGGATATTTATAGCGTAGTATATGGAGAATGTCCAATTCCCAGCTCTGCAATAACACCCATGCATCTGTTAACCGCATCAGAGAAGCCCCCTTTGCCCAGAGAAGGATAGGGTGAAAATAGAAAAGTGCAGCCCCTCCATGTGCCACTGTACACTTTCTATTAACTTACACTTAAACCCCCCGTAACCTAAAGCAGCCAGCCCTATCGTGTCCAGACAACCAGCTATAAATACATACATATATAACAGGCTCCACCTTTATTAACAGGGCCATACAAATACAGCACTGACTGTGATAATATTATAGAGAATATAATAGAAATCTTGAACATATTTTAAGTAACCGAATAATTTAACTATATACGTGTAAAACTAAATTGATTTTAGGCTAGATATCCAGTGTCTTGACAAAATGAAATGAATGTATCCATGTATAAACAAAGCTGTTGCTATTTAATTCTCATATGAAAAGAAAACTTTTGAAATGTTGATGTGTAACTCTAATCTGTAATTAAAAACTGTTGATTTGTCATTCTCGTGTGTAGAAAAATAAACTGCTGATACGTTATTCCCAGCCGCTCATGTTAATGGTGTCAGTGATGACCAGTGTGTTTCCAGTCAGATGGTTATTTGCAGTGTTCTGAACAGGGAGTCGCTGAAAGACACTGGCGAAGCAGCACTCCAGAGCGGAGCAGCGGGGGACCTGGCGTGAAGCTGTTGTTGCCCACAGTGACACGTCTCTGTGTCCACACTGAATTCTATGCTTCATCTGTGGCCACAGACACACTTCAACGCCAAGAAAAGACTCTGGTCAAATAACTACACTCTGTGTAAATAACTACACTCTGTGTAAATAACTACACTGTGACCACCTGACAGCAACTGCCTGACAGAGTGTTGAGATTCACACACTCACACACACACACACACACACACTTTCTTTCTCTTTTGCAGCTCCTCTACAGAACGAAAGCAGGTTAATTAGGACAGTGATCGGTCGAGACTATCCTTTGTCTGGCTGTCTGGCAGCCATAATGAAGACAAAAACTGAGGTGATTGGGTTTTAGAGGTTCACAACCCTAAATCAACACGAGCAGGATTATAAATCATTGATTTTACAGAAAGATTAGAAAGGTTGTGAAGGTTTAGTGGTTCACGTGTCACAACTCAACTGCTGTATGTTTGAGAAAACAATCCTAATTTCTCCTTTCTTCGTTGTCTGCTCCTCTCTCTCTCCCTCCTTTGGCTCAGCCATGGGGATCTGCCGGTGAGCCAAGCCAGCCAGGAAACAAAGTGTGAATTTTACAGAAAACTAAATGCACCAAAGGAGGGTGGAAGAGTAAAGAGAGGGAAAGAATCGGAGAGAAAGAGGGTGGACAAGGGTTTGAGAGGGGAACGGGTGGAGGGATGGAGCCAAGGAGTGGTGAGAGAAGACAAGAGGGGGTAAAGAGGGGAGCAGATGGAGTTTGGATTAAACTCCTTCCCGGTGACTGTTCAGTCAAATGTCATATTTCACATCTACTGAGGGTCTTACACACCGAGAGAAACACAGAAACATCTGAATGTAGACACATGCACACAAAGACACATTCATGCAGAGACAGCCTCCCGAGCATATGAGGGCAATGTATAGTGAAGCATCTTGATCGACTGAGCTCTTTTCTGACTGCACTGACCTTTGCCCTGAACCAAACCTCCATTCCACCACCAGCGAAATGGAATTCAACCTAATGTACCTTTTTGTCAAAATAACTGGTTCATTGTAACTACCATAAAACCAAATCAATCAGGATTCATAAATGTATTTGTCTGATAGCATTATAAGTAGACTGAGAAGGAATGAGAAAGTATTCTCATTCATTAGCCAAATGCTAAACATCACACACACGCAGTGCCTCACACACACACACACAAACACACACACACACACACACACACACACACACACACACACACACACACACACACGCACACTACAGACTGATCTCACAGTATTCAACATTTGTGAAAGCAAAAGTCTACAGGTGAAGTGAAAATAGGAAGAAGCTTGGCTTCAGGTGTCAAGCAGTAATCATCAAATAAACAGGATACACGAGGTACACAACATTGCCGGTTCCCTAATGACAAATATGATAGAATTAATTTATTACATAAAGAAAAGTGAACACATATAAAATGTATGACAACAGTAAGGAAATAATACTGATCAGAATACCCAACAAAGTGGTGAAGACAGAATTTGTAGTATTAAAATGTTTCATTGGGGATGTATAAAATGTGCAGTAGTGTGAAGTTGTTTACTGTAACAGAGCCTGAGCACTAAGGAATAACAATAAAAGGCATGTAACAGCAGTTATGAAGTGGGCGTGTGGCAGGAATACATGTATGTGTGGGTTTGTTCAGTCAGTTCAGTGTTGAGCAGTCTGATACCGTGCAAACAGAAACTGTCTGAGCCTGTTCTCAGCCTGATCTCCGGCCTCTCCTGTTCAATGGTAAGCGGTTGATCAACGTGTTCCCGAGATGTTGTGAGGTCCTTGATGAAGCTGCAGGCCTTTGCCAGACAGCGGTCCGCATATGGAGCAGTTCCCAGGTTTTTGAAGAAGCTGGTTAGGATGACCTCCATGATGGCATCCAAGGAAAAAGAACCGCTGTTCAACAACTTTACCTGATTGTTTGCATTTTCAATCAAGACAATTTGAGCTCGGTTGAATGTTGAGGATCTCTTTTGAGCAACTCTCTACTCAGATGCTGCAGTGTTGATGTAAAGTGGGGCTTGCTTCCTCCTCTGAATCCTAGTCAACAATAATCTCCTTTGGAAGAGGTTGCAGCAATTAAGTATTGTATGTTAACACATTATTTCGTAAAGCACTAAACTAAAGCAGCTTTACTTTCCATCTACCGTTCCCATTGCGCTTGCAAACTGCCATTCCCAACAAGCTAGCAATCTGCCATTCCCAACAAGCTAGCAAACTGCCATTCCCAACAAGCTAGCAAACTGCCATTCTCAATGTGCTAGCTACAGCCATTCTTAATGTGCTAGCTACTGCCATTCCTAAAAAGCTAGCAAACTGCCATTCTCAATGTGCTAGCTACTGCCATTCTCAACGTGCTAGCAAACTGCCATTCTCAACTCGCTAGCAAACCGCTATTCTCAACGCTCTAGCAAAATGCAATTCCCATCGAGCTAGCCGATGCCCCCTATTGGCCAGTTTTCAAGTCATTTTGACATTTCTTTCCCCACATGGAAAACATCTGACATAGAGGTGAACCTGGAGGGATCTCTGTGCACACGCAGGCTTGACTGCATTCAGCCAGATGCTGTTGGAGGGGAAGGCTTTGCCGAGAGTGACTGGTTTTTGGATGAGGCTGTTTGCATGCGTAATATAGCAGGGTAAGGATACATTAGCCGTTACTTTCTCAGCAGTGAGCGTCTTAATGACCTGTAGAGGCCACAGCATGGAAAGACAGACTCACATATCCACCAAAGAAATGCAGGGAGGGAGTAAAAAAAGGAGAAGTAAAAGAAAGAGCGGGAACGACAGAAGTATTGAATAAGTAGAAAGGTGAGACAAATTTTCTATATAAGGTAAGAAAATGTGAATTCAGTGCGGGTTAGGATCAGTAGAGCAAAGTTTAGAGTTTACACCAGAGATTGTGGTTGAACGAGGGATAGAAAAAAAATTAACTAATGGACTGATACACCCCTGATATCCCTCTCCAGTAACACAACACTGCTGTTGTGGATGGGAACCTTCACTGTGTATGTAATGGGGTGTTTGTGAGATTTTACATACTTTTAAATATTGTGTCAGATACAATTCAATGTGTCCCACCATGGAAATTATTAGTGACGGGCGTCGATATAATTGCATCTGTTAATTCCATCCTCTTGCTCGATCGGCTGTTGGGGCTGATACGTATCACTCCAAACTAACCCAAGGAAACTGCTACATTCCTCTCCCTTCTCAATCCTTCACCTCCCATCTCTCCACTCGTCAGTTCATTTGTCAGCACATAATAAGGTCGATGAAATCCGCACATCGTTGTATTGATTCTAGTGGTCACTCACACACCAAACTCTTTACTCCCATACTGGCCAGATTAAATCTTGCAACTAGAGATGTTAAGTGCGGTTGGACCACAACAAGGGCATAGTCGGCTCTTGTTTTTATGATAGTCACATTTTACCGGGTTGGTTCAAAACCCTATCTATTTTGACAGGCCACTATACATATACATCACATGAACGTTATTTACAGATTATTATAACCAGTTTGAAAGCATGTACATTTACTAGATTATATTGACAAAACCACCAAAATGATTTAGCTCTTTAACTATTTCAATGTTTAATTCAAGCCCAGCTCTTTGCTCACTTGAATCAATACAAAATGCTCCCAAGACAAAAACTGAAAAGTGAATCCCAATACATTGCAAGAGACTGTCTGTCCTTTATTTGTGTCACCCCGTCTGAATTTATTGAAATGATGACCGTGTTTTGTTTTTATATATATTTTATAAAGCCCTTTTTACAACTGTGTTTGTCACAAAGTGCTTATACAGATATCCAGCCTGAAACTCAGAGGAGCAAGAATATCAAGAACAAGAATGTATGTAGTGCGTAGGAAAAGCTCTCTATTAGGGTAAGGACCTAATAAGAAACCCAGAGAGGAACTGGACACTGAGGTGTGGCCAGTCCCATTCGGACCATTACATGACCTTTTTGGGACACATCAAGATGACCAGCACATCAATAAATGCCTGTGGGCTGTGTCCAAAATCATTAAGAAGGGCCCAGGTCCGCTGCAGGCAGTGACGGCAAGAATTATCAACCAGGAACTAGATCTGCAACACAACAAGGAGGACTTTGGACAGGAACATCGAGGAGTCATCTGGCCAGGTAGTCCTTGCGGTTGGTCCAAGGGCTCAGGTCCCCTAAAGATTCAACAGGATGCCAGAACATTTTGAAAGAGCTTTCCTTGGATCCTAAGGTATACCTCAGTATATAATTCAGCCTGACTCTAGTTCCCCATCAAATAAACTAATGAAACATATACCAATGGGACCGAGACAGAATTAACTGACACTAGTCCCCTGGCACACAACGGCTGCACTGTAAAACTAGGGACTGAGACATGGGTGGCCCAGAGAGACTCTGAAGATAACCTCGGACATGACCAACCAGGCAGGAAATAACTCCACCCACTTTGCCAAACATGAGACAACAGGGACACCAACCAACCGCAAACCACCCTGACAGAGGGCTGAATGTAGTCCAGAGTTTAGTCCCATTGCATTAGGGTTAGAGACAACATGGGGTGACATAAGCCCAGTGACTTCCAAATGGCATTGGAGAAATGATATCCCAATGGAGGGAAGCCTGCCAGGCAAAGACAGCAAAGAAGATTTGGGCCAAAATACACTTAATACTAAAGAGCTAAAGCTTCAATAAATATTTAAAAGGTTGAGACTCTGTCTCTCACATTAATTGGCAGATCATTCCACAATAATGGAACTCTTTCAGCGAAAGCCATGCCTCCAGCTGTTTAGAAATTCCATGGACAGTAAGGAGGCCTGAGTCTTGTGAATTGGTCCTGGCATACAAGCCTGTGTAGTTTTGTATGGCAGGACCAATTCAGAGAGATAACTAGGAGCAACTACATTGAATTATTTGTAGGTTAAAAGTAAAAGCTTAAAATCAGCCCTAGCTTCAACAGGCAGCCATAGTGTAGAGGAGCTAGTACTGGCAAAATGTGATATTTTTTCCAGTTAAGATTTGACCATACATTTAACATATTATAATATATATATATATATATATATATATATATATATATATATATATATATATTATTATTATAATTGTTATCATGTTTCTTAAGTACCTAACAAGGGTTACCAGAGAGAAGTTGCTGTAGTCTAATCTTGAAGTAATTAAGTGCAGATTACCATTTCTGCTTATTTCGAAAAAATTGCCAACAAATTCTTTTGCAATCATCTTAAAATGGAATAACAAAGGGTACCCGTGATATGTCAGAAGACAGACCATCCCCACATACAAATGCATATCTTTCTGAAAGTTATCAACCAGGTTAAAACGTGTCTGGGGAGGGATCTCCAAAAGAAGAGAGTGATCAGTGGTGTCGAAGGCAGCACTGATGTCAAGAAGCATGAGGACAGATGTAGGAATTTCTGCCATTAAAAAGTCATTTACCTCCTTCATTAGTGTAGTCTCATTACTATGATGTGGTCAAAAACTGGACTGGAACATTTGGTCAATATTTTTTGTTGTTCAGTTGCATGGAATAGAATCCAGTTGACAAGTGGTGGGTTAAGAGCTCATTACTATTTTAGTATACATGTCGATCAGTACAGGTTTAAAAACTTCAAGTGTCCCCATTGATTTGAAGTCCTGTCAGTTCTGTGAAATCTAAGGACAACTGTCTTTTGGGAAACTATGCATATTTTGTGAGGTGTCAGTTATTTATTTTTTAATGATCACAATATTTTCATCAAAGAAGTCCAAAGCAGAAGTGAAGGCCAACCTCACTTGTGAAATGCTTAACTTTCCAACTGTATAATTATTTTATGATTTCTGTCAATCAGGTTGGAAAAGTAAGCTGATCGAGCAGATGTTAACATTTTTCACTATCCCATTGTCAAAATATTTCCAACTTGGTGGAGAGCCATATCAGTTCAAATATTTTGGGATGTTCACTTAATGGCTCTGGTATTGTTTGGGTACCAGAAAATACCAACTTTTATCAAAGTATTACGCAGCTTTAAGTATAAATCCTCAGTTACATTGTTGTTTGGGTTGTCATATAGTTCACAGAGTTCATATAATTCCAATGCAACAGAAAGGAATAATGCTAATTACCTTTAGCTCATCAGGGTTGTGTAGATGTTGAGAAAGAGTATTGTAAAGTTGATGGAATAGAGTTGAATGATGACAGAACTAACACGTTGATAAGGTTGTAAATAACAATTAAGCTGAGAGCGTTCACAGAAAGTAATTACAAAATGTTTGGCCGATTGCCAAGTAGTTAATAAAAAGGAGCTAACAGCAAGCATCGTGACAGGAAACATACCGGAAATACATGAACTCATTCCAACTCTGTTAGGTGTGATGTAGATTGTATAACTTATTATACAACAAGTGTGTTGGTGTATGTATCGGTTCTATGAAAATAAATACATTTTCAACACGCTAGTATAATGATATTTCACACCGATTGCACACGTTTTATCTATATTCCACTTTCCAAAATTCCGAAACACTATCTAACCATTATTAACACATACAGTGTTTCGATCAAACAACTATGTTTCATTGGCTAAACCTAGTGGTCCATTCAGTTTTCACCCATCTAGGAAAGTTTGAGTATGAATGAAATGTCTAGGCTACATTTTTCAGTGTCTCTTCCTTGGCATTTATCCCTGTTTCCTTTTATTTTTCAATGTCTTTCCTGTTTCTCTTGCCAACCCAAGTGTTGCTTTGTTTGGCTGTATTTTTCCATGTTCCTCTGTGTCATTCATGAAAGGAAACTCAGGGTCGTTCTTGGTATTGATACTGTATAATGAAAAGTCTTTCACAAAATACCATTCTCCCGTTGTAATTCACTGGCACAGAGTCAAGACAAGATTTCATGGATACAGATTTTCATGGACACATGTAATGTAGCTAGTTAATTATTACAAATGTCAACTTAAGCTAGGTTTGTGTGGGTTGTACTGTACATTAGCTAGGTTCACTAGAAATCACTTTGATATTAGGAAACGACAAGGTGATTGTTTTTAATAAAGCCAAATTGGTTCAAAGCTAATCTTAGCTAGCCGGCAAATCAGCCAGCCAAGCCAGCTAGCTTAGGCACCTCAAAAAACATCTATAGAATTTAGACGATATCTAAAGATTAAGTGACTTGATAACTAAAGTTATTGGCAATTTTTCTATCTACCTTTTCCTGCTTGTCTTCTACATCAGCAGTCTGACATTTTAGAGAATTACTCCTGCAGCTGCGACTCCTCAAGCAACATGAAGAGTAACGTCTATAGTTTGTTGTTTTCAGTTTGCTGTAGGTCGAATTAGCCAACACTCGGACAGTGTCAGCACATTTATTATAAAAATATTTATTCGATAATGTCTACACATTTTATATTTGAATATATTAAACTGATATACAAGCCACTCATATTAATATGCACCTCACAGATGAGTACACATCCATATTCTACATTACTTCCCATGGAGGCTCAGATGCTCTGAAAACAACATCCAGTGAGCTACGACCCAGGTGGGGACGCCCACAATAGCTAGGGACTCTACAAGGAGGTTGTCCGATTTCTTTTGCAGAGCGACTAATATTTTAAAGACTTTCCTGCTGTTTTGTTCTTCAAAGAGCACAGTCATTAACACGTTAGGAACCGCTTGCCTGATCCTACACATCTCTCTATCAGACACACACACACACACACACACACACACACACACAAGACATGTAAGACAGGGAATGCCATTGATCAGCACAAAGTCGTGAGACTTATCGCCTCTCATTTTTAACCGCCGCAAGATCGGAGCTATTTTGTTCTTCCCACAGGTGTTAGGGGTTAATGCTGCTGGTCATGTGATCTGCATGGCCTCAGTGTGGCGGGATGCCGTGGAGGCCTGAGGGCTGCGAACAGGCCAGGCGGCCTTCGGCTGGGTTAGGAATAACAGTGTTAACAACCTCTCACGGAGCAGAGGACAGCACCGCATACACAGCTTTTCAACACAACACATTACAGCACAACCTTTCAACGCAGCTCCTCAATACTGTTCCGACTCCTTAACGCCGGATTGTTGTGTATTAGTAATGGCAGGTTACCACCACGAGGCTGTGGCGTTAGGAACCTGCCACCGCTCTAACACAATGATTGAGACTTAGGAGTTGGAACAGTGCGACAAACCTCAACAGCGACGTACTGTAGGGACGGAGAGGGCAGTGTGGGGACGGAAACAGTTGACCCGTTTGAACCAAGCTGAGAGCATGCGCTTACGTTTTGTGTCGTCGTAATTTTGCCAAACGGTGAGCATTTTAATGTACTACACCTAAATAAGAGGGCCTGTTTGAAATGGTATTAGGATGGACAGTATAATGAGGTTCCCTGAGTATCAGTGAGAAATCAACGAGCAAGTCAGTTTCCACGGTGTTGCCTTACTGATTGAAATCTAGAGCCCACTAGCTCTACAGGAAACCTCAGGCCCTGCGGCTGTGCACATACACATGTATGACACACACACACACACACACACACAGACACATACAAACATACATGCAAGCACTTCACAGTGTTTCTGTGTCTCTCAGTCTCTCTCTCGCTCTCTCTCTAACACACACACACACACACTTCTGTAGGGGTATCCAATTCCTCTTAATGGTGAATTCCCACTCTGTTGAGGGTCATAATGACCTTTCCAGGCTAAATTGAATAGCATGTCTTCTGCAAAGAGGTGCAGAAACACTGAAGGTGCGGTGGGCCTGGAAGAAAAAGAGAGGGAGCGAGAAGTCGATCAAACTTTTTTTGTATTAAAACAAGGTCTGGAAAACGAGAGATGGAGATTGCAAATGATGGCCTGAGGACAGAGACGCTTCACAGACATTAGGTTGTAGAATAGCTCTGTCAACTGCTACCAAAGGATTCACTGGCTCTCCATCTGAGTGGGCCTGGTGACCTTTTTGAATTTTATTAGCATATTTTCAAAATATATTTCTAGGCTTTTTATTCTTTATTGACAGTGGAAAGAGAGGAAAGAGTGAACAAGCTCAAAGAGCAGCACATGCTGCCATAGTATATGTAGGGCGTCGTTAGGCCTGGCTGTCCGGGGCAGTAGACCCAGATCTTTTATGAATAGCCCCGTATCTCAAATTGACCAAAGAATAATGATTAAAAACAGCCCCTGATCTATTCATCTATAATTCCGATTGTGCATTATGACAATGTAGACGTGTAGGCCGCTAGCGTGTTCATGGAAATCTCGTGCACATACATTCAAAACACTGTAGGTTCTGTCCCTGGGGGGGATAAATGTATTGTGATCCTAGCAACGCCTCTGGGCAGAGGCTTAGATTGATGGACCACACTCTGCCAGCTGATAATTTTTCATAGTGTTGATTGTGGTTTAGGCCAGCAGAAGCTCTAGAGAGACTTAGAGGAATGAATGGCTGGCCCTACGTCCTCTATGCCATTGACTAGATTTATTGTAAATGCAGCCTTGTCTGTGTCTGGACACAGTTTATCAGGCAATTCTAATCTTTGTTACATATTATAAGTCACTCAGATTTTTTCACATGCACAGACCATTGGTATGTGTTAATTCACAAAATCCTTCTGGCTAAACTCTCTCTCTACCTCAAAAGGCTGCTCCCTTTCACCACAAGCAGTTACCAGATACTGTCTACAAGGTGGTAGCTACTTAAAGTCACTACAGCCTTTAGGCAATAAAGCTTTCTCCTATTATGCACCAAAAAGACAGAATAGCATGCACTCTAGTCTGCTTCCCTTAGATCAGCATTTCCCAAACTAGGGGTTGCAACCCAATATGTGGTCCCTGTAGAAAAAAAGGGTTGGGAGAGAAATTGGGGAAAAATAATGCTAGGTTGGTAGAACTGAGGTTAGGCAAGTTAAAGTAACAGCTGTGTAATGTAGTTGTATTAAAATGTGGTTTTAACGTCTTAAAATTTTATGTGCTGTAGATAGATGATTGCCAAGAACACATACTGTACGTCTTCTGTTTCCTTCAGGACCCCCTAGACAGGACAAGGCAGTAAATCAGATTAGGGGAGAGTCAACATCAATAATAATGTTATTATTGCCTGACCTTGATCCATTTCAAAACGTACTTGCAGCAGAAAATGTATTACGAATTTCTGGTGAATTATCATTGCCTTTGGTATTTTTTTTGCTGAAAGAGGAGTGGGCCAGCTTTCAACCCATGCATGATGCATCAAAATATGTAGTCTGAAGGCAGTGGCAGAGACCGTTGATCCATTTTACACCACATGGGTTCAATTATGACAGTAAACAGTAGTCAATGAACACCTCACTCATTTTAGCTTTATAGGGTTGCAGACTATTTCATATCAAACCTCGGTCACAGGCAAGGGGCAATTTCATGGAGCTTTGGTGAAATCATGATGTCATGATGGCCAGTGTTTGAATAATGCCCCCAGGGGTCCACGATTGTCCGAGTTTTGATGGGTGGGGGGGGGGCTGGGGGTGCGCTAGTGATCAAATATGGTTGCCATGCTTCGTTACGATCTGGCAATGCCTTGTGGTGGCTTGAGCTCATCTGTACCTGAACTAGGCAGAATACCGGAGAGTGTGTATTTTCCAGCACTTGAGGATTCTGGTCTAGACTTTCTTACCGAAGAAGCAGCATGATAAGAACCAGAACGCTGTTGGACGTGCATAAAAAATCAGCTGTTCCAAGTCTGCTGGACGCTTTGCTATGATGAAGCGAGTTTCGGGAACTCTTTAGGGGGTCCTCCACTTCAAACATTAATAAAACATTTCTGGAATATAACCAGAAAAACAGTGGTTGCATTCCAGAATTTATAGTCGGCAGCTGTTGATGACAGAATGTTGTTGCATGCAGATCATGCTAACATTGTTCACTGCACCACTGTAATGATAACGTGAATGGGAATATGCACTTCATGCTAACTACAACAATAACAACAAGAATGGAGAGCAATGACAAAGAACGTTCATTCACTTTCAGAGCTGTAGTGCGTTTCCTTGACCCTCCTGTGATAAGTCAGTGACATCCGTGGAGAAACGTGTGCAGTTGAAGCATACTTTTTGTTTGCAGCAGGTAGCCGTTCGTTGAGGACAGAAGGCATACAGTAAACTGGAGCTGGGCATGTTTATGATGTTTGTGAGAACAATAAGGATTGAATGATGATACACATGAAACGGCCCATGACAGTGACTTAGGAGAAGTCCCTATTTTCAATAATGCTTCCTGTTAACCCAAATAGGCTAACTAAAGAGTTGTGCATTTTTCCAGCCTGGACTCAAATTATTTTGAGGTGACCAAAACATTGCATTACTAGATTTAGTTGTTTTCATGTCTCTAAAACACCTAAAGAAGTGGAGATGTGTGCATACTAGAGAATTTGAATGCGTCCATCCTATATGCAATACAGTTTTACTGTTTTAAAAAAATATATTTTTTAAATATTAATTGGGTAGGCTGTAGCCTATTCTCTGCCGTATTGTAAGTCATTTTTTTCCAAATGAATGATGGGCTGCATACGCTTCTAACTTCGGCTGCACATCTGTCGGTCTTCACGGTCGTCTTAGTGCAATTATTCGCCCGGCCTTTTCACTGCCTCTGAACTAGCTGCTTCCTTAGAAGCAGCTATTCTTCTTTTGCTCTTGAGATCAGAGCCATGCTGTCCAGAAGAGACCCAAAGCCTATACAAATGCTTTGTCAAATAATCCGTCCTGTTCTTTTGCGCAGGTAGTTCAGCATGAAACATTTAACAACAGGATGTTTATTCAACTGAGTTTACAGCCCTAGACAATTAGTGTGTGTTTATTTAATATCATTCACAAAATAAATGACTGCACTGTGACATTGTAGCTACGGTAGATTTTATTAAAATGCGGGGAAACATCATGTGGTTTGGGTCTACCCCAGTGGACGAAAACCCTGTCCAGGCAGTGATGGAGGAGGTGTGGGTGGACTCTAACAGTTGATCCATGAAGTACCATTTGCAGTGGTTTCTGACAACGAGCAAACACACCCTGAACCAGGGAATAGCCTTTGTTAGGACCTTATTAACAAGTCCGGATCGTGCGGCCGGACGTGTTGACGTTGACAATCGAACTGATCGTTGACTAGAGGAAACGGAGGGGCCCAAAATCCCTGATCCCCATTGACGGAGCTGAAGGGAAACAGGTGGAGGGTCTTCATGTTCCCGTGTGTCCCCATTACCGATGTACTAATGTGGTCCACACACAGCCGACAGTTGTGAAGAAAGCATGTCAGCGCCTCTTCCCCTTTAGGAGGCTGAAAGGATTTGGCATGGTCCTCAGATCCTCCAAATGCTATACAGTTGCACCATCTTGACAGGCTGCATCATCGCTTGGTGAAGCAACTGCATGGCCCTGGATCTCAATGTGCTTCAGAGGTTGAACCCTAACCCTAACTTTAACGGCCAACTCCATCACCAGAGCCACACTCCTGAATATTCAAGACCTCTATATCAGGTGCTTAGAGAGGAAGGCTATGAAAATAGTTGACTCTGAATACATTTCTCTACCCTGTTCTATTTATTGTTATTCTACCCAATTGCTATCCAATTTGTGGTTTCTGCTTAATCACAGCAACTCCCAGTGGACACAGGGAGACAGTTGATGTCAAGATATGTGTCCTCCGAAGCCCAGCCAGTACTGTTTTGGTTGTTTTTGTGCTTCTTGTGTAGCCAGGATGTGTGACCCAGAATCCATTCACTCTGGATGGAATGCACTCCGTCCTTCAACCAGGATTTAGCTCACATTTAGCTCACAGACAACCAATCAGTCAGAACGCAATGATGCAAGGCAACCATTTTTAATTACTAACTCTCCCATCCTGGACAGGGCTGGCTAAATGCATGGCCCTCAATGGGACCCCTGAGATAATCCGCAAGCAGGATTCTAGCCTCGGTCACGTTCCAACCCTGGTCACTGCAAGGCAATCTGTACATAGACCAACATCACCATGTACACACGCATACTGAATCAGTATTATATTCCCTGTAAATAAAGGTTATTGGTTATTATTTTGTATATATTTTTTGTTAATGTCACCCTATATATATATATATTTCACTTCTCCATTTTAAGTAAGTGCTTTTGTAGATGTTCTACAGATTATCTACTGACTACCTACTGAATAACTATGTAGCTAACCGTATCCCTCACTATAACCTTACCTTTTCCCAAAACATTGTTCTAAACCTAACCCCAACCTCAGCAAGCGGTTGCTTATCAAGAGATTTTTGAAAGTTCGTTGATAGTGTTACTCTCTGTAGAACATCTAAGGATGGAGAAACTGAGAGTCTCAAAATGAAGTGTAACCACTTTGATTTTCGATCACTTGGTTGACAGGTTTAGCTACTCAACTGTCTCCACCGCTGATGTGTAGTCAGGGACTGCTTATGATCACAGTTCACCCCTGGTCTGAATGACTGGTCAGGCGAGGGCACACAAAGTACCTTTTTCAGGAGTCAAAAAGAGTTCAATTGACTACAAATAAAGAGCGCAAGGGTTAGGGAGGAGACAGACTGGGGGAGAACGAGATGAACAGAGAGTGAATACAAAGAGTGGGAGGAGGATGGAGTTGTCTGTTCTGACTGAAACGGATTGTTATTCTCCACTTTTTGTCTTTACTGAGACACATGTGAGGAAACTGGTAGAGAACAAAGGATTTCTGCTGGTGTTGTATCTAACACACATATGCACAAACCACTTTTATTTGAAGAGCCTTTTTACATAAAATGATTATTTGATTTGCAGCTGGCTTCATTTTGCGTGTCCTTATTATGTCATCCGAGTTCAGTGAAAAATTAATTTCCTCTGCATGAATGAGAAAAGCAGGAAAACATCTTTTTAAGAGAAGAAAACAGAGCACTGATCATTTTCTCATTCCACTAAAAGGGAAAAATTGGGGGGAAAAGGACTGCTTAAACATTTAATGGTTTTCTGGTAGTCAAGTAACATACTTTGTGGAATTTTATTCATATAGTATGAATTAAAGAAATAATATACAATAATATAGGGTAACGCTGACTAAAATTGCGTAAGATGGCCTCCGGGTGCTGGTAACACAGGGAAACTTTAAACATGCTGCATCACCAGTAGCCACCAGGGGGGAGTTGTGAGTCTGCTTTATTGCCAAGCTGGATCTCGACATTACTCTCCCTGCAAGCTTACAGCAAATGATAAATCTGTCTGGGAACCCATGTGACCATTGTAGCCTTGAATGCTAGGGCTAGTGATTGTGGAATGTTACTTCTTATTCCACATCTCCCAACATAACAGCTTGTCACTGGTGTGGACTGAGGAGGCACAACCACCAGTGAACCTTGACCCCGGGCCAGGAGGTGAAATAGGCTGTCTAGTTCTGCTGCTAATATTGACCTAATGTAATTATCCCTATGCCTTAATTCTGACAATTCTGTTCAGCATCTCTTTCAGTGGCCCTTGGGGAGCAGGGGATAAAAGGAATCCAATAAAAAGGTCTGGATATAGGCTCGGAGGGCGGGGGCTTGTTGCACCTGTCACGACCACAGAGCAGTGAATGTTACCGATGATCTTGAATGCGTAACATGGCTGCAATACTCCAGTACTCATTGTGTTTGATCTTGGGCTGCCTCTTTGTATGTTGGACGAGCTACTATAAATCTGCCTAGGTGTCCACGGACGTGTCCTGAATTATTTTAATCCCTTGTGTAATTAATAAGATATGTGGATTCAGATTAAGTGTTAGTGTCAGTGTGTGTGTGATCAGAGCAAACGGAGAGACATATGAGCAGCAGATCAGCAGAGCTATTGTCACTTCCCCTAGAAACAGACGTCTTGTTTTTTGCAGGTGTGGAGTAGTGGTTACCTGATTTAGGTCAGCGAGCAAGATTCACTGACAGCAAAGAGATAATATTAGAGCTATCAACAAAAGTGAACACTGTTCCTGATGCGTTGTGTTGTAGCATGTGTTCAACAGTCTCACGGGGGGGCTGAGGTTAGGTCTTAGTCCTCCCGCTACACTGTGGGTACTGGTTAAGTCCCCCTTCAAAATGGCATTGGTTCAGGGAAGGACAGGACGTCCCACGAAGCTGAAGGCGATCCCATCTGGGACCGACCTCTGACCTCTGACTGAGAGGGGGCTCGGTGGAGGGAAAAGCGAGTTGAGACGGGATAAGATCGCGAAGGACACCAAGACGATTGAATTTTGTTTTCCCTTCGAAGGAGGGGTTTGAGGATTTAGGGAGAAATCAAACCCCTCTCTCTCCCCTGCCTCTTCCTCCACGGTCCTGAGCCTTGCAGCTGTCCCCTTTCCTTCTAATTTTTCTCTGTCAGATTTCAGCCTATAATTAGCAGAAAGACCTCAGTGACTTCACGCACACATCCGTGTGTGACGCGGGTGCGTCCTGTAACTAATGGACTAAATCCACTCCCTCCCGGCCCTAGCCTCCCACTGGCTGGAGTGACAGGTTCACATGTAGAGACTTAAAGCAGCTTCTTCGACGGCTGAGGGAGGCAGCTTTAAAGGGCAACCCCGTGGCGACTCCTTTCAGAGTGCCAGAGCATCACTAAACCCCCACTGAGCCTCTGTCCACATCGGTCCCTTCGGCATTCCCGACGTGGCGCACACTGACACACCTGCTTCACATTGCTTTTAATGGTGAGTTTTATAGAACACTTGAAGATTCTAGCCCTAAGATCGGAATCTGACCTGTGCTGATTGATGAGGTCAAAGGGAGAAGCTCTGCGATGGTCTGTGGCACGAAGGAAACGTGGACAACATTTCCATTATACCCTACCTGGTTGTGTCATCTAAATATACTTGTGATATTATGGGTCAGCAGTTCTCTTCTGGAATAACAAATGTGGAAACCTCTTCCCAGCACTGTGATTGGTTACCGGAGCGTTTCCATAAACCCTTCAACCTCCTCTTGATTTAGCCACCTGTTATTATTCTACATCCCCAAGCGGGGGGGCATAGCCCTGCCAAAAATAACAATATTTTATGTAACTTTTGTAATAAATACGTTGGTTTATTTTAATGGGGTTTGTAGAATGTCAGTCTTCCTCTCAACACATTTTCATTAAACGTTATCAATGAACACTGACGGCTGCCTCTGTAGGCCTATTTGTGGGGTTTTTAAATAAGATCTTCATGACCTTAATGTTCGAAAAACAGTAAACACCTGTGGTGTTAACATTAGCAAAAACAAAACTAAATTATATATAGATCATAACTTGTATATACAGTATAATTGTGTATGTACACATTTATTTATTTTAGAACAGTAACAGATAATAAGAACAAAAGTCAAATTAACTGCAATGGTCACAATGTCTTCAAAGTTGGGACAGGTCATCACAATGATAGAACGGCTTAAAATTCAAGAACTTCTATTCACAGTTGTAATACCGATGTGTTAGTCAGTGCGCAAAATGTGACAAATTCTGCATGCATTTCACAGAGAGAACTATTTCAGATGAAACGTGACACTCATCCTAGAGTAAACCGTGATGTTAAAGATATTACAAAGTCATTCTTTTCTCCCTGTTTCTCACACTTCATTTGGGCATTACTCAGGTTTATGTAGGCTTTCTGTGGTTACGCCGGCTTTGTGGGGTTTATCGCATTTTCCTGGAGTTTCACCGTCAACTTGCCATGCTTAAATCACACATTATGTCCAAACAGATGTGGATACAATGTATGGCATGCAACACTTACACCTTACATCCTACGCCCGGGAACGGCTTGATTGTTTCATTACTGTCTTGCATGGTACTCAGCCTCAACCGATTAGTCGTAGCAGAAAGGTCATGCATCAATCTTTTATGAAGGATTCGGAGGAACTCAAAGTGGGCTGGCATCTGACCGTTGCGCTCGTGTTTGTATTTCTAGCTGCATCAAACATTGAAGTCCAGTATTAAAACTGTATTACTGTTTTACAGTCCAATTGCCTGTATTACTTTATTAAAACTGAATTACTGTATTACATTCCAGTTGCCTGTATTACTGTATTTAAACGGTATTACTGTATTACAATCTAGTTGTCATAGGAGCCAAAGGGATGCATGTGAATTATTTACATAAAAAATCGAAAATCTAATATACATTTACCATTGAGCCATTGTAAACATACATTCTTCTGACTTGATACAAGGCTTCCTGTGAAGGGAAAAAATGAAAGCCAGTTGAGTCTGAGTGACACGTTCATATGGGGGAGACCTTCACCATAGCAACATAACTTCAGTTGCTAGGATAACACAGGCAGATGGATGGGCCTAAGATTTTCTGCGTCCGACAGTAAGAGAGGGCATGTTGGGGGGGGCTGGGCGAAGGGCAGGATAGTCACAACTCTCCATGCGCCAACTCACTGTGAGCATACAGAAATTACTTGGCACAGGAAAAATGTATTAGATTCAGAGGGACCAATAACTAACTGGTGTCAGTTGGTGGATCTGGGTAAAGGTTGCCCTACAAATATAGCGTCTTTTTCCCAATAAATCACCAGCAGGAGGTAAAGTCAATGTACTTGACAGGGAGCGTGGAAGGGAAAGCCGAGTGGTGTTGTTCAACGCGACGGAGGGATCTTAAGGGCCTATACTAAAATAGAACTGCATCGGTGATCTCGCGCAGCAATTCATAGCACCTCTACGAGCAACTGAGCCAGCCGACATTTTAACTCACCACAGAGGTTGTTTGTGTGTCCCTGTGTCGTTTGGGGAAGATTACCAAGGTCCTACCTTCCTATATTTGCTTTGACAAAATGCACAGGCAAAAAGTGTGACTATAATAATTATTGTAAAATCTGATATTTTTCCAGCTCTCATGCAGCTGTTTTTGTTGGATATGCTTGCATTGTAATCATAATTGTATACAAAAATGTATTTCCTCAATTGCATTTTACCTAAATGTCAGGTAAACAGAATAGACTTAGTGTACTTTAAGCAGCAGGCCCTGACATGCATTAATACAGTAGAAGAAGACTGAATTATGTCTGCAAAGGTGTGGCTGTGAGAGACCGAATCAAAATAATACACAGGAAGGCAGTTCATAAACACCTTTGGATAATTTATTAAGGTGCTGAGAGATGCAGCGCTGTGGCGGACGTTGTGCACTATTGTCACACAACATCTATCTCTCACTCCATCACTCTCTGTTTCAGCAACTGGAACCGTCTCCCTTTGGCAGGAAATTGCGGGAAATAATGCCACAGTGTTGTCGCTGATCGGGCACAGAATTGGTGGCGAAAACATTTAGCGTATCTGTGGGTTCAAGGCTTCCAATGTCATAAAATTAGCACCTTTCCTGAAAGATGGTGAATGTCTGGACTAGAACCAGGCAGAGCATTCTGGGATATTTTGGCAGCTGCTTGTCCATTGGTTAATGATGGATATTTCTGTTTTTATTGACCTGTCACATCACATCTAAGAGAAAAAAAAGTCCAAGGTCAGCCTGAGAAGCTGTTCGGCTATTTGATCTCGATAAAGAGAAAAATAATAGCTAAATCGTTTGTTCACATGAATGCTAAAAGCTTCCTAAGTATTCCAAAATCAAATACAACCCTTTAAGCGACACACTCATGAACCTGCTGCCTGTAATGTTGTCTTTGGCAAACGTATCCACATGCTCCCCGAAAAGGGAAAAAAAGGATAAATAGAGATATGATATATACTGTTATACACATATTCAAAAACGGGCACAAATGTTCATAAACCCACACACACACACACACACACACACACACACGGGCACACACATGGGCACACACGGACAAGCAGAGAAATGTGTTATTCTTTGCAAACAAGGTACAAATCCTGACAACTTTGCACACAAAGTTGAGCTCCCTTTTAGCCTCCAAAGTAAACGCTGTTTCTTTAGCCAGCCAGTGGACTTTACAAAGACACAGTGTAGTTATCACCTAGAGTGTGAACAGACTGCTCTCTTTGCTTTTTATAAAACAGCCAGGAGAGCCAAGAAAAACACACAATTCACTTATTTACTTTGAAAAGATGTAATCTCTGGCGGATATCTCGAGTGTTTCGCCAAAAAAGGCTGAACTCTGGTGCCACTTTTTCTCTACTCCCACACCTTTCCATTCCCTGTCTCTACTACAGTTCTATTTAGCTTTCACATTCCTCACATTCAAATGGTTCACCAGGAAAAAGATGTGTTGAAGAGAAAAAAACATTATTTTTGTGAAAATTGCCTGTCAAAATGTTGCACTGGACCCCCACCCCCTTCCCAACAACATTGACACGGCACACATCCCATTGGCTGATGTATTGACCTCCCATGTGCTGTAAAGAACCAACCCCCCATTTATCAAACAGACAATGCCAACACATAATCATCACGTAGTCCTCTTACAGATGACCTCACCAACCAAACAGAACCTAACTCCAAATCCACCCAATCACCTTCACACTCTCTCCCTTTCCTTCAGCACCCCTCTTGCCCCCAAACACCCACTGACTGTATGCACGCGTACCACACATGCGACACACACAAACACCAGAGCGCGCGCTGGCCGGATACACCCCCTGTGGTGATTGTTGCCGTAAATCAGTGTACTGAGAGATTGATGTGTGCCGTGTGGAATCTTCATGTGACGTGATGATGTCTGGAACAAGTACATACAGCGGCTCCCCACCCAGATGCCGGGAGAGGCTCTGGGTCCCGCTTTTAGATTTCCACTCATACAGACCTTTAATGTGAAAAGCCCTTGTCACTGTGTCCCACTGAAATGCTGAGGAGATACAAAGTATATGAGTTGAGGTGGATGGGTTGGATGAGTTGACGTGGATGAGTTGAAATGGATGGGTTGGGGTGGATGGGTTGGATGAGTTGAAGGGGATGAGTTAAAGTGGATGAGTTGAAGTGGATGGGGTGTATGGGTTTGGTTGTATGAGGGAGTTTGCTTGTTTTTCCCCCCTTAATGCTTCATTAGTATTTCCACTATCTGGAAGTGTTAGACCACACCTGCTGTTTTCATATTGACTATGTAGTTTAGCAGAGACACCACTGGAGGGCTTGGGTCAGTTTAAACTTGAAAACACCATATGCTTTCATCAATTCAGGTCCAATTACAGACATAGAGACATAATTAATCATAGGTCCAGATCAAGGATTCTAAGAAAAGCATGCCAAGCTATTTATTGCAGATGGTAACGTGAAATTAAACTCGTACTCATTAATCACACAAGATCACACTGATACATAATGTTACTCTAGCATACAGAATAACATTCCACACTGCCCAATTCACCTTGTTTTCAATCATATGTTTTTACTCAAATCTCACTGCATACATTTTCATAGATTTTTTTTGTCTTGGATCATCCTTGTGATGTCCCTAGAAATGTATTGGAGTCCGTCCGTGGCAAATGATCTCTGTAGATCTGAATGATTGTGAATTGTGTTGAGGCATAAATCTGGTGAAGGTTAGAAAAATTACTAAGTTCCAAGGAGCAAAAGCCTATTTGGAACCATCAGGTCCAGCGCCGGCTGTCTGACTAAACTAAGTAATTGAGCAAGAAAGGCGGGTGACCAAGAACCCAGCGGACCTTCTTATAGAGCTTTGGCATTGCTATGGGCATGTTTCTGAGCCACAGGGATTGGGAGACTGGTCAGAATTGAGGGTATGATTAATGGATGAAAATACAGAGGTCCTTGAAGAAAACTTGATTTAGAGTCTATAAGATGTAAGACTGGGGAGAAGATTAATCTTCAACATGACAACACCCTGAAGAACACAGCCAAGACAATGCAGCAGTGGCTTAGGGAATGTGAATGTCCTTCATGGGCCCAGCCAAAGCTCAGAAATCCATGAAACATCTGTGGAGAGACCTGAAGATCACAAATCAGAGACGTTCCCCAACCCAATCTGACAGAGCTTCAGAGGATCTACAAAGAAGAATGGAAGAAACTACCCAAGTCTAAGTGGGCAAAGCTGGTAGAGGCGTAGCCAAGAAAACTGAGCTATCATCACTGCCAAAGGTACAAAGGTACTCCACAAAGTACTAAATAAAGAGTCAAAATATTTTTAAACATGAGATATATCACTATGTACACATTGGCTCAAATTTCTAAAATCTGTTTTTTTATTTGTCATTATTGGGTATTGTACATAGACTGACCAATTTAATCAATCAGATTTTGGGCCTGAATGCTTGAAAACCTTAACTATTTCATACATCTGATGTGATCACAAGCTGTTTTACCTTACTCTGAATAAGCCTGCAGTGCCTCTAGCACTAGCCAGTCCTGTGAGCGTGTTTGAAACAAATGTTATTTTATATTTCTATATGCCTTTTAAATGATACATTTGAGGTGAGAAAGTTAGTACGTTTCTGTTTTTTTGTCAGATGGAAAGAGGGTGGTCCAAAACTGTTATCTTTCAATAATCAACAAACCTAGTTCCTGTCACAGTTCTGGATCCTTAGCACTTCAAACCAATTGCTTTTGCCTGCTCCTCGGTCCCGTTTAATGTTTATAGGAGACCGTGCCTTTTCTGTTGCTTTTCCAAAGATTCGGAGTAGCTTACCTTTAGGTCTTCCACTAGAAGAGACATTTTTGAATCCCATCTTAGGCCATTAGAGTCTGCAAATGGGTAGAAAATCTGCTTAGGCATTTGGAAAAGCGCGTCCTACTATCCGAAAAATGTATATCTTGGATAGCAAATACACCCATGTTTCATTTAGCAATTTAGTTAACAAACCCTTTAACAATTATGAAGCCATCGCTCAAACTCACGTGTTGATGGACAGATTTGGTGTGCTGTTTGAATTGCACTAATTAAACACAGTGTCATCAAACTGAGCCATCCGAAATAAATATAATGACCTGGTGACATATGAGGAGTGTAAACTACCAGGGACGTGGCAATAAGACAGAACCCCTAGATAGATAGATAGAGAGAGAGAGAGAGAGAAAGAGAAGGGGATGTGGCAGGGCAAGGGAGAGAGAGGGAGAGGAACCATTCTGTGGCTATTTCATTACATTAGTCCTATTAACATATTAAAGAAATGATCAGAGGATCAGTATGTTGCAATCATGTACCTTATCAGTCTGGAATGGGCCTTTTAACCTGGAATGGGCCTTGTTGTAGTTTCATTACAGAATACACAGCACCGGGAACATTGAGACCTCCACTGGTAACAGTATATCTACTGGTTTAGGTGATTAAAACAGCTCTGAGCCAACTGACTGACATAGAGTCTCCAGGAATGTTCCACTTGACCATCCAGAACATACCAAGTGAGGACTGGGAGGGCTGTTTAGGTCACACAGTGCCTTACTACAACTTCTTTGTGAACAAAAAATGAGATGACAGAAAGCAGCCACCGATAGCAACACTGTCACTTACACGTGAAAATGCAACTTTTTTAATGCAGAATTCAATTTGAACATTTTCTTGTGTCACTGCAACTATTTGATGAGTGGTATATAACGGGGCCTACAGAAAGTAGTCAGATCACTTCGCTTTCTTCACATTTTGTTATGGACTAAATGTACAACTGAAACCAAAACTGACCACAAATCTCCACACAAATCCAAATCTTTTTTAATATGGGCCAACTTGAAAATAAAAACTGTAATCTGAAAACTAAAGCAACCTTTGTGTCTCCACACAGATGTTTAGTGGGATTCAAGTAAGGCTTTAGCAGGGCCACTGAAGGACATTAGCAAACTTGTGCAGAAGACATTGCAGCTATATCTTGGGTAAGTGTTTCAGGTTGTTGTCGTACTGAAAGATGAATCTTCAGGCAAGTCTGAGATCCTGTGCTCTCTGGATCAAGTTTACTTCAAGGACATCTATGTTTGCTCCGTTCACCTCTCCCTCAAACCTGACTATGGTTTTCTAACCTTCATTTATACAGGTTATCTAATTGAGATTAATTCAATTTTGAAGATAGACCTGTTGCAACCAAGACTTCAATCCCCAAAGCATAAAGCTCTCTCTAGGCTGCTTCACCGCAGGTATGTTATTTACAAGGTGTTGAACAGTGCCTTGTTTTTGCCAGACTTAGGGATTGGCATTCAGGCCCATAGATAGATATTGATCTCATCAGATCAGCCAAACTTTTTCCAGATGCATTCAGCCATTCTACCAGACCTGGCTGATGAGTTGCTGCAGTGATGGTTGTCCTTCCGCTTTTCCTATCTCTGCAGAGAACCTCTGTAGCTCTGTTATAGTGGCCACCGGTCCTTGTTATTTCCACTTGCCCGCTAAGAAAGTTTGGAGGGACAGCGAAAATAATTAAATGGGCAGGAAGAGTGTTAGTGGCTCCAAACATTTGACATTTTCACAAGGATGGAGCCCAAAGTGCTCCTGGGAACTTTCCATGCTATAGCAATTTGTTTTATGACTTTAACAGGATTTATGCCTCAGAACAATTATACCTCAGAGGTCTAGTGAGTTTCTTGTACTCCATGGCACATTTTTTTGCTTTGATATGCGCTCTAAAGTGTGGTATCTCTTATAGACAGGTGTGTTCCTTTCTTAATCAATTCAATTAATTGAATGTTCCCCCAGGTGTACCCCAATCCAGAAACATCACAGGATGAACCAAGGACACAGGACGCAAAGGAAAAGGACTTCATTCGCAACTAAATGCTGGTGCATCTTCTCCGCTTTACACACACACACACACACACACACACACTACACACACACACACCTACTTCACTATATACACACACACCCACACACACACACATGCACACACACACACCTACTTCACTATACACACACATACACACACACACAAACAATACACACATTCCACTGTACACACACACAGACACACACACACACAATACACACACATTCCAATGTACACACACACACACACACACACACACACACAAACGTTGCTCCATCACCCTGATTTTATTTTATATTATTAGCAGCATACAAAGAATTTTGTGAACTATTTGACTAAATAATATTGTTCTGACCTGGGTTAACTCATAGTTAAAGCACTCAATATCTACAAGAGCAAACCTACAAAGACAAAGACATTACTGATTTGATTGCTGCCTTCCTATTACAGCAGGTTAGATGTGGTCAGTGGACGTGGTGCCATTTGAGAGGTCAGTGTCTAGACATCTCCGTGGTCCTGAGACCCCCTCGCCGTGGTGATCACGGTGTTAAAACGAGGCCTTGATTTATTAAGTACTAATTGTTGGTGTGAATGTCTCTCCTGCAGCCTGGGGTAGGTCACTGACAGTCGCCGCTGGGTGTGAACGTTTATCAGCTGGCAGATTCATTGGGTCAAACCCCTGCTGGGGACGGAATATTTTTGAAAAGTTGCAAAGTTGTTACCACCACTTGAAAATCGCCCTTCACGTCCTCAAGAGGTATTGTTTGTTTTTTTCACCCCCAACTGGCCTGTGATTGATGACTGGTTACTGCCAGGGAAATTGAGTAAGGAGAGAGGGATGTGAGGAGAAAGAGAGAGAGGGAAAGGAACGAGAAAGACGAGCTCTTAAATAAGCCTGGCGCAGGGTCATCCGTGCTGCTCGGGGGTTGTGCCGGCGGCTGGCGATGTGTGTTCACGGCCTGGCAGAGGGGACACATGACGGGGGATAGCGGACGTGTGCGGGAAACAATGGACCTGTCATACAGGAAAACAATGTACGTGTCTGCCTGTGTGTACCAAAGAGGGAGAGAGGAAGAGCAATAGAAAGAGGGAGAGAGAGAGAGAACCTATTTAGGCTGTGGCACCTGGTCTGAAGTGTAGGAGAAGGGAAGTGTGGCATAGCTGGGTGTCATTCTTTTAAGATGTGAAGGTAGTGCCGCTGGGCTTAATTTATTTAAAGAGATAAGCTTGCCATACTGCATACATTTTATGGGTGCAGCAGAGACTGTATCCTTCTGCCCTGCTAGTAAAATCGAGGAGTGATATTGACTCTGGGGTTCTATTACGCAGCTAGCAGCCTTTAAAATGTACCTTTTCCAAAAAGCCTATCAGTTAAACAAGCTGTTGCACACTACCTGAAAAACATGTAATAATTTGGGTTACATGTAATTGTATGGGAATTCCATTCACCCTCCATTTAAAACCACAATGTCCATTTATATAACAATCTATTCCATGTCCATTTGTCTAAAAAATTACTTGGATTGAGATTAAATGAACTCCAAACATATATTGCCTTCATTTCCAATTAGCACAATTATTATATACAGTCTGAGAATTTCAAAATATTCACCTTCTGTTTCTAAAATACATTTAAAATGACACCTACTGCAAGTGGTTCCATTCCACTGCCTTTTCTGATGTTCTCTGTGAAGGTATTTTATGGTGTTGTGTCATTTTCTGATGCCCATAATTGTCTATCTTTCCATTTATTTAATTTTAAAAATTTAAAGCACCTGATTTCTGTATAATTTCTCTCTGGGTCCAATGATAAAAATGAAAAACACATAAAAAGCCCCCCAAAAAATTTAACAACCACAGACAAAATGCTAAAAAATACATTTGCTGGTTTTAACCTTTGAGAGCCTTTGGTAGGAGGTGAATGCAGCTCTGTGTTCTGTGGACCTGGGTCATTTAGCTCCTCCCACTCCTGCTGTAGGTCTCAGGTGGATTGATCTGGAGGCCTGCCTGGGCAGCCTCTTGTAAAACAGCCTGGCTGCATAACGACATTCCCTACCCCCTCAACGTATCACACATTTGCCCTTATCAAAGGGATGCTTTACATGTAATCTCTTCATTCGTGGGCTGTCAGGTTATATGTTTCATGTGTAATCTCTATTAATTGCTTGTCATGGGAGATGCTGGATGTGTAATCTCTTCATTAATTGGCTGGGCCAGATGGAGATCTGAGAGATCAGGGGCCAATGAAAAGGGGCCATCAGAATGTTACCCTGAAACATTGTGGGTGGTTGTTGTAGATCGGGGGTTTTCAACCTGGGGTCTGTGGATCTGCAGGTGCTTTGTATTATTTTCTTGTAGACATTCATTCTTCAAAAACAATACAGTGTGTTTTAATTGTTATTTTACACATTTTGACAATGTTTTTATAATAACAGTCTGGCATCTATTACCACAGATAACTATTGTATGAGCGCATAGATATAAAAGTGTAATATATATATATTTCAGGTGAATATATATATATCCTATTCTGCATACACATTTTTAAAATATGTACAACTCCGGAAAAAAATAAGTCTACTGCACCTTTTTCTTTCCTTTCCCTAAAAGTTGAAAAGGAAAGTTTTGAGTGAAGAACAGAAGCATTCAATTTGCAAAGGTCTCTTAATTTCTTCCCGGTGCTCTGTATATGATATTCTATAAATGGTCTAGTTTTGACTCAGCTGTCTGGCTTTCCGGCAGGTCTTCAAGGACTCTGACTGTGTTGTGAATTTCTCTTCACTCCCTCCAGGTTGAGCTGTTTCTCTGACGTAGAATAACTTGAAATTCAATGACCTGTACTGACAAATATTTGTATTTCTCTTCCCCGGAGTAGCTGGGAGGGAGGAAGGGCATGTGAGATGAGGCGATGGTGTTGGACTTCCTCCCAGTCTCACCTGGACAGAAGCCATCATTGAACTAGCATGCATTCAGTTCAAACACAGGCTGTGCCCTTAGCGTACATCGTGGTGTAACGGTTGGCAAGGAAACAAAGACGATGTCAGAAGTTGAGGTGAAACAGAACTGTAGGTAATTATTCTAGGTAATAATTCTTTATAAAGTGCATTTCAATATAAAACTCAGCTCTGATTTTTAAAAAAAAGTATTTCCACAGACATATCTGTATAGTAGGTAACGGTTCACTACAATCTCTTAGAATGAGTCCAACTGTTTTTTTAGAGAACAGTCAGGACACCAGTTTAAAATCCAATCTGAAAGACTTAACCCTGCATGGGGCAATGTCCCGTTTACTGCCCTGGGTCATTAGGGTTTTTACTAAAAGGCCTCTAAGATCTGTTTTGTCTTCATCCAGGGAACGACCAGGACTGATTTTGCTTAGCTTCAGAAGCAGGCTACTAGTGGGATGCATGACATCATTCAAGACTTCAAACATTGTAAATGATTGAAAATGTTGGCTCAATCAGAAGTGACCATTACATTTCAATCACATGGTGGTGCACATCATCCGCATCTGAGCCCAAAATATTGCATCACATTTAATTTAACCTAATGTTAGGCTTTTGTTGTATAATTTAGACCATGGAAAAACTGACGTTTGTATTTAGATTTAGGTTGTAAATCTAAATTCAGGACTGTTTCGAAGCTTTGAGGCTTCACCTACCCTCTTGCACCTTGAGAAAATAACAGAACACATTCTGATAGGAGACGTTGTCCTTTCAGGTGAAAGTAAGTACACGAATAACAACAAACTCTGACAAATGTCAGCCCCTGCCCAGCAAGGGTTATCTGAACAGTTCAAGGGGGTAGAGGAGAAAACAGCAGTGGAAACGTCATAAATCAGACGGATTTTAGAATCTGATGACAAACCTAATTCCTGTCTGAAAAGAGCCGAGCCATCCCCTCCTGACTGTCATCGAAGCCGGCCTATAAACATCGCAGCTGTCACCCAAGCTCGTCTGGATTGCCAAGGACATGCCAGCGCACCTCACGCATGCTCTTTCTTTGGGCCAATTCTGGAATGGAGGGGCTGGCGAATTCCACTTTGCATTTTGTCACATTCAGCCCTCCCCTCGACCCCCACCTCCTCCTCCCATGACCATCTGTCAGGGCGTTCCTGCTGTAAAATCACTGGATTCTTCTGTCGCTCCTACAACAGGTTGCAAGCAGCGAATATGGAATTATGGGTTGGGGTGGAGTTGGGGGGTGGAAAGCAGGAAGTAAAGGTGGAGTGAGGGTTGGAGGGATGGTAAGCAGGAAGTAGATGTGGAGTCAGGGGACAGAGGGATGTTGAGCAGGAAGTAGAGGTGGAGTCAGGGGACAGAGGGATGTTGAGCAGGAAGTAGAGGTGGAGTCAGGGGACAGAGGGATGTTGAGCAGGAAGTAGAGGTGGAGTCAGGGGACAGAGGGATATTGAGCAGGAAGTAGAGGTGGAGTCAGGGGACAGAGGGATGTTGAGCAGGAAGTAGAGGTGGAG